>APFE031183850.1:0-63682 GCA_000404065.3 Pinus taeda
AAGTCACTTTTAAATTAGATTTTAACTTTATAAAAATTATAAAGTCACTTTAGGAGAAAAATTAAAATCTTTTGGACAGTTTTCCCTATGCCAAAGATCAAAGCCTAAGGGAACCACCTGTCCTCCGGTATCAAATTTCAACACTTCCTACATTAATACCAATGCTCCTCGAACTATCTTGCAGGTATCTTTCTTGAACACTGTTTTTACACCTGCATCAACCAACTTGCTTACAGAAATCAGATTTATGGCCAATGCAGGAATATACAGAACACCCAGAAGTGTTCTAACCCTTCCACCTTGTAACTTCAACTTTACTTTTCCACGACCAATGATTCTAGCCTTCCTATCACCCCTTAAGAAGACATCACCACCATCATATTTCTCATACTCGCAAAACCACTCTCTATGGGAGTGAAGTGAAAGAATGCACTTGAGTCAATCAACCATGCCTCATGATCTACATGTGTACTTGAAGAATCCAAGTACACATTCCCACCTTCATCTGAGGTGGTTTTTGCCTTTGCAGAAGGAGCATCATCAGATCCCTTTCCTTTGTCAGGAGCTTTAGATTTATAGTCCCTTTTGTAGTGCCCTTCCTTTCCACATTTCCAGCACACCACCTTTACAGGTTTTCTTGGAGATTTAGATCTCCCACTCGATGACTTATTTTTGATCTATTCTAGGACCATCCTTGTACAGACAAGGCATCACCATTCCGGCTCTCCATATTTTTCTGTCTCATCTCCTCCATCAGCAAGGATGAGACTATTTCATCAAACTGCAAGGCAAGTGCATTACTACCTATTACAATAACCAAACTATCCCACGAATCCGGTAAAGAACACAACAAATTAATGCACTTATCTTCATCTGAAATTTTAATATCAATAGATAATAACTGACTTACCATCATCTGATCTATCATCGAGTCTCCATCTTTCATTCTCAGGTTATACAACTTTTTCCAGAGGAACTATTTATTCACTAGAGACTTAGATTGGTACAAAGTCCCTAACTTGTCCCACAAAGCCTTTGCTGTAGCTTCCCCTGATACATTCAACAATACTGAATCTAAGACACAATCATATTGTACTCTTTACCTTTCGATCCAACTTCTTCCATTCTTCATCGGACACTCTCGTTGGTTTAATACCCGGATCTACCATGATCCACTGATCTTTGTCCACCAATAGGTCCTCCATCTTGAGTTTCCACAACACAAAACTCTGATTATTAAATTTCTCGATCTCTATCTTTCCACTACTCACCATCTTATTTCACCACCAGAATCGATCCCGTAGATCTCCCACTGAACAAGGTCTACCATAGGCCCGAGCGAAACTCCTCAGCAACAAAGGCATCCCCTTGAAGCCAAAACAACTGTGATACCAAATGTAGGTTTTAACCCCATACAGAAATTACCTGCATATGAATTCTAAAACGCAGAAAGTAAACAATGCCAGAGCATAACACATAAAACACATATACACAGAGATTTTCTCCTGGATCCCAATACCGAGACTACTAGATTGATTTTTCATTATATTCCTTTTAATGTTACAATACATATATATACATGCCAAAGCATCCAATACCATGGACCGAAAACCATCGTGCCCAAAATCATGCACAAAACCATAGGTAGGTTCGCCCCACCTAATATAGAGTCCAAAAAAAATTTACTCTGAGGCACTGCCTCAGATCCCGTAGAGGGGGGCTACTTGCCCCCTTCAAACCCCCTGTGACGCCCCCTGCTACATAATCAACACAATGAAGGGGGACTTCGCCCTCCTTCTAACCCCCTGGTTAACTAGGGGAGCTAGTCATGGAAAGAATATAACACAACTCAACATGAAGATGTGCCTTAGAACATGTAATAGAAGTAATCGTCGAGGAAGCACACAAAGGGGGAGTTGAAGGACACTATCAAGGAGAAATGAATACACAAAAGGTAATGCAAGCGAGACTTTGGCGCTCGAAATTATTCCACGATTATCGACAATATGTATAGAAATGTGATATATGTCAAAGAACTGGACGACCTCTACCAAGACAGTAAATGCCCTTGTACTCAATTATTCCATCATTACCCCTTTAAGATATGGGCGATTGACTTTTTCGACCCATTTCTTAAAAGGTCCAAGGCGAACAAGTGAAAAATATATAATAACAATAGTTGATTATTTAATGAAGTGGGCAGAAGTAAAGCCATTCAATTCATGCACTAAATAAGTCACAACCGAATTCATACATGAAAACATAGTAACTCAATTTGGCTGCCCATTGGTTTTGATTAGCAACAGAGGAACACATTTTGAAATGGCACAATACAAGTATTAACAAAGAATTTCATGATTGAACACTGAAAGGTTACTGTATATCATCCACAAGCAAACGATGTTGTTGAGTCATTCAATCAAACACTACATAAAGGATTAATGAAAATATGCAATGTCGATAGAGTCGATTGGGATGACAAAATTCCAGCAATTTTATGGGTATATCACACAACGTATAAGAAGTTGATGGGATCAATGCCATTAAAACTTGTTTATGGATGGGAAGTCGTCATTCCATTTCATTATTTGGAAAACGCACAAACTGTATCGACTATTTTAAATACAATACAAAGTTACAAGGAAAATGACTCAAACAACTACAACAACTAGAGGAAGATAAATTTTATGCTCTCTATCATCAACAAATCAATAAATAACAACAAAAAGCATGGCATGACAAGAACCTCCAAGCTAAACATTTTCAAGTCGGTAACTTAGTATTATTATGTGACAATAAAGTAAAAGGCAAGGCAAAGAAACTTGAAATTACATTTTTAGGACCTTTTGTCATTGAATACATTCAACCTTCTGGAGCCATTCAACTAAAGACTTTACAATGACACCTTTTCAAATCACTTGTTAATGATGCCCGACTTAAATGATACAACTCCTAGTAACATTTAACATAGGTTAGCCATAAGATTGGTAATGAACGTGCTAATTGACTAGATGTAAAACATTAGCTTTCTAAATTAAATTATTAAAATTTTTAACTATTAAATTTATGTCTTATTCTTTAATTAGTAAGTTATTCAAAAAAGTAGTTATAAAATAAGCAATAAAAAAATAAGATTCCTTACTGTATGTTGTTGGGACACTCTTGTTTTCATTGTGCACATGTTTTTCTTTTACATCCCTTTTTATGCCTTGTTGGCGGGATGCGCACCATGCGTGTTTTTGTAGTATACTGATAGGAGTCTTTGGATTGAGAGTTATAGTTTTGGAATATTTCTTAGAGCCACTCCTATGTGAGGGCCTTCTTCCTTGTTTGATTGGGACAACAAACTCTTGTGTACATGAGTTTCATTTACAACACATAATGCAGCAACCTACACCACCTTGATTGGGGCCCAGAGACATAGTCCCTCATGGACGAACTCCATTAACAACAACTTATGTTTCCATGTGCTGATGATTATATTGTTCCTCTTCTTTACAATCTGCAGCTGTATTTGTTAATGTTCTTTTAAAAAGAAATTTTACACATCATGAAAGTAAAAGGCCTTGGTAAGGTCCTTCTTCACACTCAGACTTGGATCACCAACCATGGGGAAAAAGAAGAAGCTGATACACAAGAACCTGTGGATGATATTGCTATTACACAAGAACCAACAGTGGAAACGGAAGCTAACCAAGGAGAAAAAGAGTTTGTTACACAAGAACCCATTGATGATGCTGCTGTTACACAAGAACCAACAACCAAAATGGAGTAACTCCACCCTCGGAAGGTTGTTACACCTTCAGTTGTTAGTGCATGTGAGAGAACACAGGGTCTTGTTGAAGGATGGTGTTTGGAAAGAATCTTATTGATACCAAAATTTCAAAAATGGAAACAATAGGCACTCTCTCTGCAAGAGGGAGTGATCTCACTCAAGGCACATCAGAAAATGATGAATTCACTCCAAGAGCAATGGTTAAAGAAAAAGTTGGCGAAAGAATGGGAAGAGAAGAGGAGTAAGGAAGCTATGAAGAAGAAAGAGGAACAACTGCAGCTGTTACAGTGACAAGTTATGGACCTAACAAACGATAGGAAAAAGCTTTATGAACTTGCCTTGAACTCGTTAGGCTACAAGAGGCCTTCCCCATCATATCTAGTTTTCCTATGGGAATGATATTATTTGTTTTAATTAAAAGTAGTTTTTGAAAACATACCATATCTGGGTACTTCTACCAACACTTTTCTAGAAGTTTTTCGTGTTTGTGACTTTGATGAACAAAACTTACTTTGTTAGCTATTTTTACAAAATATGATGTGTGAATATTGTTGGGTTGTGTTATATTCTTTCCACGACTAACCTTCGTAGTGAACTGGGGGGTTAGAGGGGGGGTGGACCCCCCTTCGTTGCGTACGCGGGGGCGGTAGCCCCCTCGTCCGGGGGGTTTTGAGGGGGCGGGTAGCCCCTCTACGGGGTCAGGGCACGCCGGGATTTTTTTTTTTTTGGCCCTATATAGGATTGGGCGAACATACATATGGTTTTCGGTCCATGGTTTTGGACGCTAGGTTTTCGGTCATGGTATTAAGATGCTCAGCATGTATAAATATGTATTGTAACATTGAAAGGAACATAATGAAAAATCAAGCTAGTAGTCCCGGTTTTGGGATCCAAGGGAAAATCTCTGTGCATATGTGTTTTATGTGTTATGCTCTCACATTGTTTATTTTCTTTGTGAAAGGAACATAATGAAAAATCAAGCTAGTAGTCCCGGTTTTGGGATCCAAGGGAAAATCTCTGTGCATATGTGTTTTATGTGTTATGCTTTCGCATTGTTTATTTTCTTTGTTTTAGAATTCGTATGCAGGTAGTTTCTGTATAGGGTTAAAACCTACAAATATGTTAGTATGAATATGGTGGCAACTATTTTCTCTTATATGGGGGATTTGCAGTTGTGAGCCTTCATTTGTTTTATGAGGAATCAAATTGAATGACACTTGGCCATGAAGTCAACTGAAACTAATGAGGAAAAAACAACATTGTGGATTAGGGAAGAACCGATAATGGTCGCTGAAATGAGAAGTGAGTTCAAATTGTTCTTAAGTACCCCAAAAGTTAGGATCATTTTTCCGAGATAGACACGGTCGTTCAAGTTTCGAGCCATTCTGAGAACTTTGAGTTTTGAGCTAAATACTGAGAACCTAATCATTCCTCCCCACTAGAAGCCTTTTGGAACCCAACAGATACTATAAATTGTCTAGCATGTGAGGTTACAACTCCCTCACCTTCTTGGTCTGTAAACATTTGGCTTGAGAAGGCTTTTGTCCCTTGAGTCCCACTCTAAGGTATTTGACATCCCCTCTCTTTGAAGTTTTGGTTCTTCAAGCATGAGATCATGTTGAAGTTCACCAAGATATTCTGGAGAAAAATCATCTATTGATGGCAACTAAACATGCTCTACTTGATCATCAACCAAAGGAGGTTCAAAGAATCTCAAATTCTCAACATTAACAACATAGTATATTTGCATATAAGGAGGAAAATCAATCTTAAATGCATTGTTACCAATCTTTTCCAAAATTTTAAAAGGACCGTAATGGATTGGCTTAAAATTTTTACCTTCTCCTTGAAGTCTCTCTTTTCTAATAATAAACAAACTTCATTGCCAACTTGAAATTTGTGATCAACCTGGTGTTTGTCATGCCTTGCCTTATAGCTGCTTTGACTTTTCTCAAGTTGTTCCTGCACTGTATGATGTATCAACTGCATTTTCTCTATGGACTTCCTTGCCTTATCGATGTCATTGTGACCTTCGATGGTGACATATTTCTCAAAGATGAAGTACAATGGCGATCTTAGCAAGTACTCCTAACATGCCTCAAATGGCGATGTGTCTATGGAAGAATGCTTTGCCCTGTTGTAAGCATACTGTATGTAATGCAATTGTTCATCCCACAATTTGGGATGTTTTCTACAATATCCTCTAAGAAGATGAATAAATATTCGCTTGACTACCTTAATTTGTCCATCTATTTTTGGATGAGAGCTTGTACTCTTCTTAACTTTGTGTTCATCATGTCCCACAAATTTGACCAAAAATTCCCAACAAATCGAGAATCTCGATCACTTATAATAGAAGTAGGAAGACCAAAATGAACCCAAATGTTTTGGAAGAAAAGATGAGCTGTTTGTTCAACTATAATTTGCTTTTTAAATGGTGTTAATATTCACATATTGTTGAACCTGTCTACAACTACATAGAAGGAATCATGACCTTTCCTTGACAATGGAAGACCTCCTACAAAATCCATTGAGATACTCTCCCGTGGTCATGAAGGTACCAGAAGTGGAGTGTATAAACCAAGTTTCCTATTGCTAGGCTTACTTGTAGCACATAAAGAACATCCTCTTATGAAACGAGAAACATTATCCAACATGCATGGCCAATAATAATACCTTTGAAGATTCGCTACTATCTTGCCTACACCAAAGTGTCCAGCAATCAATGAAGTGTGCACCTCCTTTATGGTACTGTTTCTTTCTCCCTGTGGAATACATAACTTGCCCAAGTGATACAACAAAATTTTATGTACATGATAATCCAACTCTTTAGTTTGATTTCCTTGACTCAAGCTTGCATATACTTCTTGAAAGTCATTATTATTTGCATATTGTTATGTGTATATTTCATGCAACATAGAATCATGCTTAAGTATAACAGATGAATTTACAATAGCCCTTGAAAGCATATCAACTACCTTATTGTAGATTCCGTTTTTATACCTGATAACCAAATGAAATTGTTGTAGAAAACCCATCCATGTGAAATGTCGTGACTGCTGCAAATTTGACTGTGACTGTAAATACTGCAATGGTTGATGGTCGGTATGGATGATGGTTTCCTTTCCCATCAAATAGTTCTTACATTTCTTAACACTTTGTACAAATGCATAAATTTATTTGTCATATGTGGGATAATTAGTTACAACTCCATTAAATATTTCAAAATGAAATGAAATGGGCTTACCATGCTGCAATAGAACTTCTCCCATGGCATAACTGCTTGCATCTGTTTGAATCTCGAATGGCTGTCTAAGATCCGGAAGTGCCAATATCGGTGCTAAACTTATCTTTTGCTTCAAAGCATCAATGATTTCTATTGTACATCTCCCCAGTGGAAGAATTTATTAACACTTATCAATGCATGTAATGGAGCTTCAATGGAAGAAAAATTAGCAATAAACTTTCTCCAATATTGTGCTGCCCCTAAAAAGCTTCTTACCTCTGTAACTGTATTGGGCTTGGGCCAATTCATAACGACCTCAACCTTAGAGGGTTCGATATTTAGCTCACCTCCTCCAACAATGTGTCCTAAATACACTAAAGAAGTCTTGCCAAATTCACACTTCGACATCTTTAAAAATAACTATTCTTTTCTCAAGACATCAAGTACTTTGTTTACATTGCATGACATGTTCATCTCTTGACTTGTTGAATATGAGGATATCATCTAAGTAGACAATGAAAAATCATCTAAAAGTGGTATCAGTACATCATTCATTACCCTCATGAAAGTAGCCGAAGCATTTGTAAGACCGAAAGGCATAACAAACCACTCAAACAATCCTTGTTTAGTTTAAAATGTAGTTTTCCAAATGTCTTCTTCAGCTATCCTAACTTGATGATAACCACTTCGTAAATCTAACTTAGTGAAATACTTTGCATACCTCAAATGATCAAGAAAATCATGAATTATTGGGAGTGGATAACGATTCTTTACCATGATTTTGTTTGGTGCACAAAAATCCACACACGCGCCAAATTCCATCCTTCTTTGGCACCAAGACAATGGGTGAACCACATGGCAAAGCAGATGGGAATATGATACCTTTTCTCAGCAATTCTTGAATTTGTTTTTTGATTTCCAAGCTCTCCATAATAGACATGAGATACATGCCAATGTTCGGAAGTGGAACATCATGTGCAACTGAATTTCATGGTGAATTCCCCTCTTGGGAGGTAACCCCTTTGGTTCCTGAAACATCTCGCCATGCTTGCTTACCACATCAAACAAATCAGATTTCAATTTATCATCACAACCTTCAAAAGGTTCATAATCAATATCATTCTTTTTCTTGATCACAAGAAGCAAAATTTTTTTACTTGCATTTACTAGTCTCTTCATCTACCGTGTGTTAACCAACAAAATGTTCAGATTTTTGCAATGGGCTCTCACAATGTACTTCACCCCATTGTTGAGAAACATGTATTTGTTGTCATGGTGATAAAATACTACTTTTCTATCATACAAATAAGGACTACACAAAATGATTCCTGAGATGTCAAGTGGAACTACATCTAACTCAACTTCATCAATGAACTTTTCAGTAATGGCGAACTTGAATAAACACTTCCTTGTAACCTGTAAATTTGCATTGTTAACTATCCAACCCAATGGATATGGCTTATGATGAGGTAGAGTTTCAAGGTTTATTTTTTTAACCGAGTCTTCTGAAATCAAGTTTGATTGTGACCCACTATCAAATAATGCATCAATATTTGTATGATTTGAAATCACTCTAACATGAAACAAATCTATTCTTGACTCTTCATTTGGAGTGTTGTTTTGACTATGTGATGAACTAGTGCTTGCAACGATTTCTTTTCCTTTTGTAACCATGGTTGAAATCTTCGTCTTATCACTAGAATCTGAACCAAGGTCATGTTGTGTGGTAGCGGTCATCTTTTGTTTTCCCTTATTGTTTTGTTTCTTAGGCCTTAATACGGGATGTAATTTCTGGCAGTGGACTTCATCATGCCCCTCTTTGGAACAATGTTTGCATGTGATTTTCTCCCCTTCTTTCTTCACACTTGCATTATTATTTCCCTTCCATTTTACACCCTTCTCTTTCTCCTTACCCTTGAATTCCTTCCTCTTACTAGCCTCTTCCTTAATGTTCTTTCCTCTAGATTCAAGGTGCGTGGCTTGCACACATACCTCATCTAAATTTTTTGGATTGAGCATAAGAATAGTATGCTTCAGATAGGAATGTAAACCCCCAATATAGTTTAGCAATGTATCTTGGGAATTCAAATTCACTCCTAATAACAAATCCCTTTTCCTAAACTCCTATGTATAATCTTGGATTGTTTGTCCTTTAAGATGCCTAAAATTCTGCCAACTCATAATGGCTTTTGCATATAGGCTAAAGGATAAAACTTTCTTTTAATTACAGAAACAAATTCAACCCAAGTGATGGATATCTTACCATGGATTCTCACTTCCTCTTGAGTCTTTGCTTCCCACCAAACTAGTGCAGTTCCTTCTAGCCTCAATGAAGCCAACTGGATCTTTATGTCATCTTCTTGAAGGTTCTAAATTCTACAGTATACCTCCAACTATTGAATCCAATTGTCCAACTTTTATACATTCACCTCTCCATTCTACATGGGAAGTTTGAATTTTATGTCCAATTTCAGTAATGGAGTCTTTCCTTTTGGGGTTTTTGAATGAGTATGGGCAGTTCCAGTGGTGGTAGTGGAAGATGATGCCGTGTGAGATGATGGAGATTATGAGGAAGATGATGACGATTGTGGAGATGGAGGTGGCTTTCCACCATTCCCTTTGGAATCCTTTTTCTCATCTTTTTTGTCCTCTGAGCTTCCTTCTCCATATGGAGGTTTAGAACTCTCTCCAACCATTCTAGTGTTCCTCTCTTCATAGAGGACTTTAACCATCTCATTTAAAGTGAAGAAATATTTCTTGAATTCTTCCTCTTCTGAAGAGAGACCTTCAGGCTCTCTTTCTCCAGACATAATGGCTATGGATTCTGGCTCAGAAATTGGGACTGCTTGTACCTCTTCAATCTCAGTTGAAGACAAAACTTGAGGAGTTCCAAGTGTAGCTAGAATTGGAACTTTGGGTGGTGGAGATTGTGGCCTTGTGGCTCTCCTTATTTTGGGTATTACCTCAGGAGTTGCAACCAATAGTTTCCCTTCTCCTTTCTGCAACTTTAACCTTGTAAGCATCACACTTTTGCAACCGTTAAAACCCTAATTGCACAAACTCAAGCAATCAAGAAATTCAACCTTTTCTCTGATACCAACTTGATTTGTTTTTGTATGATTAGTTTTTTGTGCTAATAACAATTACATATTTCTAAATATATGCTTGCTTATTGCTTCTTGTGCTGAGGTTTCATTAACTATTTGTGCATATAATCAGGTAAATTTCCTTAAGTTTAAAAAGACATTCATGAGAAAAATAGCTTTAGAAACAAATACTGAACAACAAACATTCATAGTGTATCAAACCGTTAAAGAGACACATTAGCACAATGTTTTGGTGAAGGAGTTTACCCCTCCTGGGCTACATCTCCTTGGTCCAGCTTCCATGACTTGGGCCTCTGTATTAGCTCAATGTGGAAAAATGTTGTTTTATAAAGCTCTATGGATCCTGATACCTACACCAATGTGTTTAGAATGTCCAAATTAGCTAAGAACACCTCTTTCTGAGCACAATTTGGTCGAAAATTGACTTCTCTAGGGCTCAATCAGTCTTTTCCTACATTCTATCCTCTAATTTTGGAACATCTCCAGTTAGCGCCGTTAAAATTGGTGGTAGGCCCAAATTTGGGGGCACCACCGAATTTACCGCCAGGTTAAACTGAGGGTTGACTGCACTTAATTATTGGTTAATCCTGGTTTAGGGCTAACATAATCTGTGATTACCATAAAAATCGCATTGTTAACTTAACCACAACCATTAGAGTTTTGAATGCAGTCACATGTGGTGATTATCGCACATTTTCGGAGGAGGCCATTAGCTTGACCACTAGGGTTATGGTATCGTTCACATGTGATAACTGTCACATTAACCATTGGTCGGAACCATCAAAGCACTGATTGTTAGACGCTATGGTTTGCATTCACATGGGAACTGTCGGAGTGGTGGGTTATATAGCCGCCAGGGTTAACAAAATGTAACCGCTTGTGATTTGAAGTGTTGTGTTCACATGGGGGGAGGGCTGGCCCTCCCCTAACCGCCAATCGTAATTCCTTTTAACTTCAAATATGTGCAAAGAACAGTTAGGGTAAGAAACATTGTGTAGAGCAGACAATTAAGGCGTAAAGTTTATATGCGGTAGGTCATGGGTTCGACCCCGAATTTCACTAATAAATTTTGCTCCAATGCATAGACCACCAACTCGACCTTTGGGAAGTGCCACATGGCAGCCTCTGGGCTTGCCACGTGGTATTCTTTCATTGGTCCAAAATCAAACCAATAAAAACATGCCAACTCACCACTGTACAACCCAACCAAATGATGACACTGGTCCATCCCTGATTTGTCGTTGACTAACATTGACCATGCCTAGTCACCTGCCACGTCAGTAGTATAGACTGCTGACTGTGCAGTGACTGGGCATTTTTTTTTGAAAATTTCACTTGTTTAACAAAGCGATCAGAACACAATAACTTTCTCATACGAACTCGGTTTTTGATGAAACGAGTTGCATTAAGATCATTTTTCCGAGACGGACGCAGTTGTTTAGGTTTTGAGCCATTATAAGAATTTTGATTTTTGAGCTAAATATTGAGCACCTAATCAAACGAGGTTATGAAATGAACAACCGTGCCAATCGATCTAAGAGAAGGATGAAATAGGTTGTTGTTACACTTTGTGTGCTGTTACAAGGCTTGCTGTTACACCACAACGCTGTTATAGACCTTGCTGTTACAGATTATTGTTGTTACACCCCAGGTGCCGTTACAAGGTTGCTGTTACATCCCAAACTATTACTTTATCGCAGGATGCTGTTACACCGTAGCTATCAAAGCCGTGGGTACTATTCCATGCAACAACTATTGGAAGTTACGAATTGTCTCTTTAGAAAGTGACAGATCTAAGTGGTTATTATTTTAACTGATGTATATGAAGAAACCGTATTTAGGAAATGATTATAATAATTTCTATTTTATGATCAGATTCTCATGATGATCTGTTCCTAATTTTTGGGTATGTAACTTCTATAAGAGAAACTTAATCCCTCGGGCATGGGGGATGACATAGAGAGCACTGTTATTTTGATCCTGTAACTTTTAATTATTCTTAATATCAAAGACACAGTGGTGATGTTGTTGTTGTTTCCAAGTTGAATTCTTAACTAATATTGTGTTCATTCCTGCACCCCTGCTAGGGAGGAAGGGCCCTCCTCTTTAACAAGGACTGCAGTGGTATAGTAGTGTATATTATTATTCCTTTGTTTTAGTTTTTGTATGGTTTTCTACTGTCGTTGTATAATTTGTAGAATATATCTGCTTCAATTCCAGATTTATGATATGTTGTTACACAGATTTGGTTTGCAGTATGGTAGTTGACCAACTGGTGTAGTTATCAATGCAGTGTGTGGCACGCCTTTGTTAACAATTATTAGATAATTTGATTTTACCTTTGCATATAGGCAAACAAGACAGTCGAGGGAGATGAAATACAATGGACTCAATGAATTTGACCAAAATTTTATGGCGGAGTTTCATTATTTAAAAAATCAAATTAATCAGGTCAACTCTCACATAGATGCTACTTTTGAAAAATAGTGAGTGATGTGATACATGTGTTCTAATAGAATTGGACTTTACGATAGAAAACAGATAGAAGTGCCGGATGCTATTAGACTTTACGATAGAAAACAGATAGAAGTGCCAGATGCTAGACCTGAGATTGACAAAACAATATTATTGCATTGTTACAAACCAAAGAATCCAGGCAGACAACACTATGTCGACCTATGCGTTATGGGAACGTTATAAATATTTTTTTGCATATACTATAATGCATTGGCATTGTTAATAACGCATATATGCGTTGGTGCAGGATTAATACATTATGGCACACTCTTCAACGTTATGATGATAACGTTGGTTATATTGGCATTTGTGACAACACTAAATGTGTGCAACATTATTGGCAGCGTTGATTTTGAGAAGTGTTGCAACAACGTTAATATATTGGTGACAATGTTAATTATTGCATATGGGAAGCTTCTCAAGCCTGAATGGAACACCTTGGCTGGACAGTTATCATATGGCATGCTTACCAATCCGGTTATATATGAATTAGGGTTCTTGCATGCGTTATATGGCATACATTATATTCCGGTTGAAATATTCATTTTAAATAGTGGTATATAATGGCAGCCTTATGTATCACGGTGGATATTCCATTATAGTATTGCATCGCTGTTACAATGGTATATATTATGCGTTGGTATATATTAACATACAATGTAATGGTATAAATTATATTGGCATTATATGGAGTTACATTGCTGCAATATATGGCATTGATATGATATATGGTAGTGTTGGTATATTTACTAAGTTGTTTATTTTTTTCCCATTATAAGATAATGTTGCCTTTGCATCATTTTATTCAACTTATTATGGTGTAATATCATGAAATTGATATGTGGGTTGTATATTCAAAATATTAGAAAGTGCCTTAAATCATATTTAGTTTGGAGTCTCAACCCCATCACATTACAATGTAAGATTACTTCTTTCTCAACTAATTTGCATAAGATGGTTGTCTCAATCCTTGAGTTGCTTGTAGTTTTTTTAAGTGCCTTGGCATCTCTTTCGCATCTTTGCTTTGGAGTTAGATTATTAGTATGACCAAGCTTGGGAGACTTCTTAGCACCTCGTGCTTGAGAATGTTCATTTTCCTCTCTAGTTTCCCTGAGCCATTCTCCATGTGGACTCTCAAAATGAACAATGATAATAGCTTCTATACATACTTATCTATTTTTTTTAAGAAGAAAAAACAAGCTTTCATTCCATAGAGAAAGTTACATTTTCACAGGTCTTTATCAGATCATGATAATCCAAAAAAACACAATTGTACTCATGACAGAGCAGTCAGAGAGGAGGAACAAGAAAACGGAAAAGAAAGAAACAAGGGAGCGACAGGGATCCCCACCCAAAAAGGATTCAACAAAAATATAGTGACCAAAAGCCCGCAGTAGAGATGGAAGTTAAAATTCAAAGAATCCCAGGCCACAACGCCGGTCAGAGGTAGAGGCCAGCGTTAGCGAGTGCATCAGCTTCCATGTTTTTATCCCAAAATACATGGCCGAAGGAGACATCAGAGAAAGAGGGGAGGATGTTCTGAATCAACTCAATCCAGTTGCAAAGTGCAAGAACCTCAAGAGAACAATGACCTTGAATCCAGTTGATTAAGACAAGGGAGTCCCTAGATATAAGTAGGTTGTCAATGCCCAACCAAGAAGAGCACTTGAGATCCCCCCACAACACAATCAAATCATCTCTGCAATTGTCCCCCCAACCACCATGCCATGAGAAATGATATAAATGAAGTGAGACGCCGCATCCACAAGTCTCTTCAGAGGAGGTACCATCAAAGAAATAGATAGGGTATATGCCAGACAGATCAACATATGGGACAATCTGAAGAGAATGCTTCAGAGTCCAGGGGCCAATTTCCATGAAATAAGCAGCAATGTCCATGGCAATGGTTAATGTCATTGGCCGAATGCCTTCAAAAATCAGAGCATTCCTAGCGCACCAGATCCCCCAAAGTACATAGGGGGGACGAGTTCTATGAGCTTTAGCTTTGGAATTCCATAATCAGAAACATTCAAGAATACAAGGTGCATCGTTGATGTGGGACACCCAAAATTGTAGCTACCCCAACCCAAATCTCAACAACAAAGGGGTAGCGAATAAACATGTGGAGGCAGTCCTCAGAGTACTGTCTACACATGCAGCACCATCTAGGACCAATGAAGCCTCCTCTAAGAAGATTGTCCCAAGTTAGTATGCAGTTGTGGATGGTAAGCCACGAGAAGCACTTTATCTTCAATGGGCCATCTCACTTCTAGAACATAGAGGTAATGTCAGAGAAGGGTAGCGTTTAGGAAGTGGGGGTAATATGTTCATATGCTTCCTTGAACGAAATCCAGTCATTCCCATAATGTCTGCCCCTTACCAATACATCAGCCCGCTATGATATGTTTATGCCTGCCATGCAGAGCCTACTACGATACCTTTCACATTCAGCTACCAATTCCTCCGAAAGTCTGATCTGCCAGGCATGTGGCCAGGAATGGACATCCACACACAACCATGGCCACTCCCAAATTTTAGCAAGAGTGTCTAGCCCCTTTGAGTTAAGGTCATGAATGATTGTGAAAGGGAGCAGGTGGTAGCCGTTGAGGCCTTTGATGGAATCTAGGCTTGCTTTTATGCTGAACCCATTACCCACCCTCCAACTCAAATTACTGCAAAGCCAGCGGATGGCTAGACGGAGGTTGCTCCAGATTTTTGAATGGCTACCAGCCGAAGGGACCCCCACAACAATCCACTCCTTCATGCTTCACTGCTTGATATATTTCCCGAACATGATCTTTTTCCAAGGCCCCTTCATGAAGAAAAGCCTCCATAAGCTTGCCACTAGTAGAGCCAAATTAAAATTGAGGGAATCAATGATACCCCATCCACCTTTCATAACAGACCTGGTAATATTCTGCATGCCCGTTAGATGATAATTCTGTGCAACACCACTCCAGACCAAATAAACTTGGCTATTATGGAGTCAATTTTGTTGATGATAGCTTGAGGAATATGGAAGAGGTGCATCCAGTAAACATAAATGCTTATCAGGGCAACCTTTATCATTATCACTCTTCCACCCGAGGAGAGCCATCTCTTATCCCAGCTACACAACTTTTTGTTGAATTTAGAAATAAGCCAATCTCAGTCCAAAATGGAATACTTGTTAGTCTTTAATCCACAACCAAGATATTTGAAACCCCTAGACATGTGTATGATTTTGACCCCAAACATATCAACGACTTCAGTCATCAATGAGGAATTAGCTGAGTTGGAAATCAACTTTGTTTTTTCTTGGTTAATTACGAGGCCAAAAGCTTTGTTGAAGTCTCCAAAAATCTTGTGGAAAGATACCCACACAAAGAGCTTGACCTCTCCAGTGCATAACACATCGTCCACAAACATTAGGTGGGTTATGTTACAACCTCTAGCGAGTTTGCATCCCACGATGGCCCCTGCATCATCGTTATTCTTGATACCTCTACTAAGTGCTTCCATTACTAATATAAACAAAAGAGGTGATAGTGCACAACCTTCTCTGAGACCTTGATGAGTTTTGAAGAATTGGGAAGGTGTGCCATTAATGAGGACAACCATAGACACAAATCATATGCATGCCAAAATCCATTGTACATGTCTATGCTTGAGGCCAATCTTATATAAAATTAGTTTGAGGAATTCCCAGTCCACACAGTCAAAAGCCCTTCAGAGGTCAAACTTCATGAGACATGTTTTTAGTTTCTTTGTCTTGATTGAATGAATGCACTCTTGTGCAATTGCAATGGCATCTTGGATCTGCCTGTTAGACAAGAAACCGAACTACTCCAAAGAAATGTGAGGTGATAAAATCTTCTTAACTCTGTTAGCAAGGGATTTAGATGTCATCTCGTAAACAAAATTACATAATGAAATAGGCCTAAAATCAAAGAATGAGAGAGATTTTATTTTCTTTGGAATAAGAGTAAGAAAGGTGGAATTAATAGCACCTTGGATGTGCCAAGAGACGCGAAAAACTTCCACCATGTTCACTAGTTCCGGTCCCGTCATATCGAAGAAGAAGAGGAACAATTCGATCGGCCAACCATTAGGCCCAGGGCTTTTGCACTTGGCCATCTCTTTGATGGTTTGGAGTAGTTCTTCTAGCGAGATTGGTTGGTCCAGCAACATCGTGTCCTCATCTTTGACCTTGAGAGGAAGCATTTCAACAAGACTCAATTTTTCTCGCATGTAGTCATCCTCTCTTTCTTTATATAAATCTTTGAAAAATCTGTGAGCTTCCCTTTTAATCTCCTTATCAGTGGTATGTATGTTCCCTACAAGATCTTTTATGGCCCATATAGAGTTGATTTGGTTCCTTAACGAGGCTGCTTGATGAAATTTTTTTGTGTTATGGTCTCCTCCCTTGATCCATGAAAGGTGACTTTTCTGCCTCCATCCAGCTTCTTGTATTTGAAGGATTTTGTCTTTTTTTCTGTCACTAATTTCAAGATTGCATGTTGTTGTTGGATAGAGAAAAGTCCAAGGGTGATCGGCTCCCAAAGCCTTGCAATTTCCTTGTCTTCAGAATTCAGTTCATAACAGAGGGTAGCACTCTTGTTGAAAATCCATGTTTTGGCCACCTTTTTAAGTCGCAAAAGTTTGTCCTTGATCCTTAGTATGGGACATTTAGAGAGAGAATCAGCCGAAGAGAACCAAGACTAGAGAACCAGTGCCTGAAAATCCGAATCATCGAGCAATATTGGGTTAAATTTAAAGGGTCTCTGGTTCCAACACAACATTCCATTCCAACATGATGACATTGTGATCAGAAATGTCTGAGAGGAAGGCACATGATTGCGAGTGATTTAATTTTTGGCATAAGATTGAATCAACCAGGAATCTATCGATTCTTTTAGCAATACCCTCTAATCCGGTGCGACCAGTCCACCATGTTGGGCATAGGGGAGATGGAGCCACATCTCTGAGGGTATTGTCATCTATCAGTTCTTTTAAATATCCAACCATCGAATCCATTTTGTCCCAATGACGCCAAACTTCATGTGCAGCAATAGTGAAGTTCATATCCCTAGCAATGATTAGGGGACGAATGTCTAGAATTCCCGAGGATTTAATTAAGTCCCAAAAGTCTCTTCGGTTGTCATATGGTGCATATATATTCATCATCCATAATCTGAAGTAGTCGTCCCACCAATGACCAGTCAGAATAATGCCAACACAACAAGAGTATGCCTAAATTTGGAATATTGTTGGATCTCATATAGCTGCGAGGCCCCAAGAATTTCCATGAGAATTTGTTGCACAACCCCTCCACAATGGACAGATCTTAAACAAAATCTCAATGGCTTTTTCCTTTGTTGTCATAGTTTCTTGCAGTAGAATGATGGATGGTCCTTTAGTTTTAATGAAGTGTTTTAAGGACATTCTTGTTTGGGCAGATCCTAGGCCTCTGACATTTAGAGACATGATCCTTAATGGGGGCCATATTTAGTAGGAAATATTGCTCTAAGGTCCCATCGGAATGTTCCTTGTTTAACTTCATATGAAGTGCACGCAGGGCCAGGGCTGAATTCCGGCTATAAGGCCTCCTCCAAGGCTTCAGAGAAGTGGGAGTTTAAATCAGATCCAAGACCTCCACAGAGTACAAGGCTCTTGTATTTGGTCTCCTTTTTCTTCTTCCAGATGTTCTCAAGGGAATTGGAAGCCCCATCGGGAGGATCTGAATTGACAATTGATAGTTTCTTGATGAAAACTGGTTCAAGTTCTATTCCCGGAAACTTTTTCAGAGCTAAAAGATCCTCATCAACAGAGGAGGGGAGGTAATCATTTTGAAATTCAGTCCTATTGTGGATAGGTGATAATAGTGATAATCTGTATGATTTACCTCCCCCCTAAATCGATGATTTTTCCCTTCCAATTCGCTAGAGTCATTACTTGCTTATGTGGAGGCTTAACTCGACTACCAATTGCATTTGCATTTATGCTGAAATCATATCTTATGTCCTTCCCACTGTCAGTAAAGGTGCTAGATCCAAAAGGGTTTGGGACAGGGGCCATACTGTCCAAATTAAACTCTGGGAAGCTCTGTGGAGACCCATCTTCGTGTATACAATCAGGAATCCCAAAGTGATTCTCGCTAATCAGGACACATGCCTCAACTATCCTGTCAGCACTATCCATGGGCTGCTCCAGGTAGTTTTGAGGAGACTCGTCTTCATAGATTCCTCGAGCAATTTTTGTGTAATTTCTACCATTTGGGACCCTTGACTCAAAGTTCCTCTAGCTGTTTTTTGTCTATTAGGGAAATTATACATAAGGTGACCGATGTTATGGCATGTAAGACATCAGAACGGAACACCCCAATAGTCAACCTTTTCTCTGATAGAAAATGTGGCCTGGTATAGATCAATCTCAGTCAGTAATCTGCTAGATAGGTCCACTTCAACTGAGAACCAGGCAATCTTTTTGTTCAGCAATCCCATGCACCCCTCATCCATATAGTATAGAGTTCCAATTCTGTTTGCAATTTCGCGAATCACACCTTGGGTCCAAAGTTCAATGGGAAAGCCAGGCAGTTTTGCCCAGATAATTTTCCACTTGGGCCTTTCCGAAATAAGGTCAAAACCAACCTTCCAATGTTGGAGAACCAGGAAACCACGCCACTTTACCCATGGTAATGCAACTACTTTGTTCGCATCTTCCTCCTCTAGAAAATGGAACCCAAACCAACCATTGACCATAATGCTCACTTTGGGCCTGTATCCCAGCAAACCAGACCAACTGTTTTGGACCGAGTCTTTGATCTGAACCCCATTCATTTTGGTAAACTCCCATCTGCCAACAAGCATCCAATTACGCAATCTCACCACATTTTCCCATTACAAATCAACCCCCAGGATAACCTTCTTGACCTCCTCGTGCGCTTTGATAGGTTTCCTTTTGTTTGCTGCGTGTCCTCGTGGTAGAGGATGCATATTAAACAATGAGGGTACCTTTCCACCCACCTCGGCACCAATGTCTTGATCTGTGAACCCTGAAGTCAGCAAGTGGCACAAATGTTTGTTCACCTCAGGATTACACTGAGTATTTCTCTCCCCAAGCTTCTTGGCAGCTTGTTTCTGATGGTGCTCTCTGCAGTCCCTCTCATTCTCCGTGGCAACAGTGATCTCAATGAGTTATGTGATATCAAAATCAAGATCTTCAATCGGGGACTATCCCTCCATGATCGAATGAGCAGAGTAATTCCACCTACAAAGATCCCGTGAATATTCGATTTTCTATAACCCTTCGCAGCCTAGAACATCGGGAAATCCCGATGGGAGATATAAGCCCAGAACGCCACAGATCAACAAACGAGTTGCAGAGGATGGCAAATGTGTGTTGTCATCCAGATAATCCAACAGACAACATTAAGGGGAATGTGCACTCAATCAGTCCATATACCAATCTATCCAGGATGCCTGAGTGCGGCAGTCCTATGTTCGTCAAATCGGACTAGCATGATGAATATAGGGACAAAGGGCGCACATTGATATAGAATCCATCGACCACCAATCAATTTCCAGTCAACGTGGTCAAGCACGATAGGAGGGGCCAGCTTTAACACCTCAGTTAGTGGACCCGCAACACCTCAGCACCAATCCCCCAGTTATGTTCTCTTGGCCAATCAAATTTGAAGCAATTCAAAAACTAAGTCTTCATCCGATTGGGCCACCCGATTCCATCACAGAACGCCGTTGGGAATCCCCAGAGAAAGGCTGTGAGGTGGCGAGAGAGGATATGTCAGAGACATTTTGTTTTTAAAAATAAAATCCCCGCCCCGCCCCCCACAAGTTTAAATTCGGACACTGTCCGCCGTCTAACGTTACCCCATTTACGCCTAAAATCCTCCCGGTTTAATGGTTGACACCAGTGGACAGAGAAATGGAGGTCCGAATGGTCGAAACGAAACCCAAGATGTCAGGGGAGAGTACCTAGTGTCTTCCACTTCGATGTGAGCAGCATAAGAGAAAAGGGAAAAAACAGAAGATCTGGCCCTGACATCCCAGATCAGGCAATGGATTGTTCCTTAATTGTAACCAATGTGTTACTCCAAAACAACAACTAACCAATAAATGCCCGCCTAAAGCCCGTTGTATTATTTGTACCTGCTTGTTTGAATCGGTATGACCAGCTTCGGTCCCGAGTTCGAATCCTCAGAGGGGTTGGGTAGCAGAGCATTTGGTGTATTTTTGTGTTTTGATCAAAATCTCAATAGCCTTCCATAGGAGTATCCACACACCAAGAGAAAATATGGCACCAATGTAAGTTGATCCATAGCCAACAATAACGACAATTCCAGCCGATAAAGTCTTTGGGCATTCTTCTTGTATGTTTGACGGATCTACTCCCCAAGTGCATAACATTTTGTGCTCATCTGTTTCTCTTTTATGTGATGTGGGATAATTTAGACTTCCTGCTTGCCTGCATCTTATGAGCTTTATATGTTTCTATGATTGTCATTGATAGAATTGAGATTGCTACACATATAATTCCGATAGTCGAAAAATAGTCGAATATCAAGGGATAGTCAATCTCCATGAGCATACCTTACTGGTGTAGACAACACAGGGATGGTTAACCATTCAAGTTCCATCGCCATCTATTGTTGGATAAGAAAGGAGTGATACTAGTCTCGGCTTATTTTCTTCCCTGCTAGATACCATTCTAAACCATTGATGCCAAAGAGTAATCAGCTCCCATTGTCCCTGGCCACTTCAGATAAGTTCTCTATATGCCGAAGAGAAAACCAGAGATTGTACATCTAGATGCTACCCAAGGCGATCAGGTTCCCTCATGGGATATACCCTATACATAATACCGAATCTCTGGGCCCATCCAAACGGGAACAGGAGGATGTCACTCTGGCCTTTCAAGCAGAGACCAACGCCGAGTATGTGCGGACCTTCAACCTTCTTACACACCAAGGCCTATAAAACTTTTTCAGTCTCGCTGAATATAATTCTTCCTTGTTATGATGAGGGATAATGTTAACTAACTCTAATACAGAGTCCACAAGATCAAAACAATGATAATGACTTTTATACAAACCTGATCTTATAGTCTTTCACTGGGACCAATTTGTCACAGTGAGCTTGGATCGAATGGCGCTTCGATAATTAAAGAGGCAGGAATTGAAATATGTGTTGGATGCAGTGATATATGCGCTGGAATTGCAATATAAACGCGTTGCATTGACATTAGCGTTGAATATGATTAGCAACATTAATATTACAGTGGACTCAAACGAATAATTTAATACCACGGTAAGATGATAGATATCTATTGAACGACATCCATTCAAAGTTGCGACGCAATAACACATAAAATAGCCGTAGTCTAATAATTGTGTTTTAATTATGTTTTTTTGCCGGGAGAGTTTAGGAAATTCTAGTCATATTTAAAAAAAAATTAGCTGAAATTTTTGTATATTCAAGAAAAAGTTGTTAAATTTATAATTTTAGGTGTTCTTGAAGTTTTTGATGGTGCTGAATATATTTCTACTATCAAACACATAATTCAAACACTGTATTTACAAGATTTTTGGCATTTTTTTTGCTCAGATTCCAACCAATTTTGGTCATCCCAACAACTCCTTGATAAACAACTCCCATAAAATACCTCAAGAGAAACAAATCCGCATATTTAGAGAAAGGTATTGACTTGGGTCATCATGGACAAAGAAGTCACGAGAGTTGTATTGAGTTTGTTCAAATGGCCGACCAGATAAATATTTCTTAAAAAAAAAAAAAACCATGGTCTTTGTTGTGTTGTTAATTGGAAAAAACACCATACAAATGTGTTGATGGTGTATAAAGAAGTCATCAAAGACTTGATATGGATGACCAAAACCATACTTTTTCTTCACATTATGTGGCTGCATACCAATTCAAAGTTGCTCCATGGCAATAATTGAAAAGAAACAAGAATCCAAATTCAAGAAAATGTTATTTAACTTGAACCGACTTAGAAGTCTAGCTGGAATCTCTGATATATGATAGTTATGCTTAGCTGGAGCATTGCGTTGTGGCACCCATCAATCAATCCTTTGTGGCACCCATAAATCAATCCTTTGAAATTCCAACTAATGCTTCGTGTGATTTTATTTTGAAACGAATTATCTAATGGTGCATTGTTGTTGGAATATATATGAGATATGTTGCGCTCCCCGTTAATGGCGGTGTTGATCCAAAGCTCCCGTATGTTTCGTGGCATGTGATTAACACTAGTGATGTGTCTGTTGACTAACAACTGTGGGTTTTGGTGTAACGGCAATCGTGACTCCAACAAGTGGTATCAGAGCCAAAGGTCTCGAGTTCGAAACACACTTGGCTCGCGTTGAGGGGGGAGATTGTTGCGCTCCCCGTTAATGGCGGTGTTGATCCAACGCTCCCGTGTGTTTCGCGGCATGTGCTTAACACTAGTGATGTGTCTGTTTACTAACACCTGCGGATTTTGGTGTAATGGCAATCATATCTCCAACAAGTGGTATCGGAGCCGAAGGTCTCAAGTACGAAACACACCTGGCTCGCGTTGAGGTGGGAGATTGTTGCGCTCCCCGTTAATGGCGGTGTTGATCCAACGCTCCTGTGTGTTTCGTGGCATGTGCTTAACACTAGCGATGTGTCTGTTTACTAACACCTGCGGGTTTTGGTGTAATGGTAATCGTGACTCCAACACAATATATGGGTGGCCACGTTTCTAGGAATATATATGCACCGTTAATATATAATTGTGGTGTCCTTTTATATATATATATATATATATACATACAACGTTCTCTCAATGGTTATTATATTAATATATTTTAATGCATTACAAAGTCGAGAACGCTCTTTCATCAATGTGTTACAAAGACAAATACATTCATCCAACAATACAATACAATACGAATACAATATACAATGGGGAGAGTAACATATCTAGTGTGATGTAGAGTAGCGTTTTCATATGGCAGTGTTTTATTTATTTTCAAGAAAAAAATCGTAATTTTATTAATGAAGACAAAATTACATGTTGTATCTTCTTATTTGAAGTCCATCATCTAGTCAATAAATAATGATAATAAGTTCATAAATAATCAACTAAAAAATAATAAGGAGAAAAGTTAGACTTTTTGCCATTTCTTTTTTTCAACCTTCCACCATTCTCCTTGAGATGACATAGATGAAATGAAAGTTAGTTGGTTTTCTTCTGTTCTTGTGGTTTCCTTGTTTGAATCTGAGTTATCGGAAGTGTTGTAACATAATTTATTTTTGATAAGTTAGTTGTTATTTTATAAAAGAGGGTATAAAAAAATAAAGAAAAAAAATGAAAATCTGAAAAAATAGAAAAATAAAAAGAGATGAAATAGAACCCCATTAAAAGAAAGTAAAAAATATTTGAATAAGTGTGCTTGTTTAAGTGCCACTTCATGAATAAATTCCATTTAAATTTCATTTGTAATAATAAAGGTCTATGTGCAGTTTGTTTTTATGCCACAACCTTTTCTTCTGATCTAAATCAAACTGTTTAATCTTGATCAATTCATTAAAATTTTTGTTCTACACTAGAGAATAAATTCAACCAAACAACTTAATCTTGGTTGAAAATTAGAAATTAGGTTAGGTTAGGACAAATAAAATGCCTAATATGCTTAAAAATTGGCCTATAGTCATATAAATTAGGCTTAGATTAGTTAAATAATTTAAAAGGGTAGCTAGTTTAAACACACCCTTAGTTAGATTACATTTCATTGTTGTTTAATTATCTTCCTAAAAGAGTGATTATTTATTGTAAATAAATATGTTTTTTATGTTTTAAACCAAAGTCGTAAACAACAAAACTCTTTTGTCGGCAAGTGTTAAGCTTTGGACAGAAATCAAGGGTTATTAGCCTCTCCCCCAGATCAACGACGGGGAAGCTCTTCACACCCCCTCACTACCAAATGTGATAACGACAATGGGCGGGGGTGCGAAAAACTGTTTTACCCGGCGGGCCACCTCACCTACATGTCACTCCCTCAATACTTCGCACCCCCCTCACTCCAAACCACTTACCACTACCCCCCTTCCAAAATCTTCCATCCGCACTCCCACGCTTCCTGACACCGCGCCAACGGTCACTCCTCCCGCGCCATCCTCCTCCAATCACTCCATGCCACATTTCCTCGTCCGATATTCTTAATCGTTCCCACGTACCCGTTGCCACCATAAATGCCCTTCCCGTTGTTGCTCTTCCTTCTCGTTAACGCATTACTTTTCTGATTAGCCAATCAACAACGACCTCTAATGTAACATTTGTCCTAAATCCCTGTTAAATATTCATATCCCCCATTACATTTGCCTTCTTCTACATTTCTTTCACTGTATCTATTCACTATTCTGTCCGCAAATTATTTGTTTAGCTAAGCCTGTAATTGGAAGTATCCTTTAGCTACCTCTGCATTTTTCTGCCTTGTACCATTACAACTCTGTTATACCAATGGCTCCAAAGAAAAAGGATAAACCCTCTGCCAGTTCCTCTGCAACTCCTGAAACCGCAAAGGCCTCTAATGCCTTGGACCTGGACCATATCCCATTAGCCGATAAATACTTCAAAGTTGCAGACACCAAAAGTGAATTCAACATGTTTGAATTAAACAACTGGCTGAAGCAAACCTACTTTGATTCCGAGGATAAAATAAACCTCTGGGAATCCAATTTACCTTTGTACATGTTTTCCCAGACTTATTCATTTCTTGACCTGGTTGTCTAGTGCCAATCATCATATAACCCCTTACAGAGAACAATTGTAGCTCAGAATGGAGACATTCTGATAACTATTTTTGCAGAAACCATAAACCAAATGCTTCTGCTACCTGACAATGACTCCCTTAGTTTTTTCTCCACTGCAGCCCTAATTGACTTGTATCACAAGCTGAATTTCCCTTAGAGAGCTCAAATCTTTGAGATCTTTCTCCCTGAAGATGCTGAGCTCCTTAAGAAGAATCCTCCTTACCCAACATCTATGTTCCCTAAAAGAGTCAAACATATTATTTCCCTCATTTCTTGCTTATTAGGCTACCCATCAGACCAATGGGTAGATGAAACTATCCTAGGCCATTTGTCTATATTTTCTAAGGAAAATAAGTCTGACTTTATGTATAACTTCAGACAATTTTTGGCTAAAGCTATGCATGAGCAATTGATGAAATTCACTACTGAAGGAGTATTTAAATACTCCTCAATTTTATTTCATATGTTTATTTTTTAGCAGGGAGACAGGTTGCCTATTGTTTTGCACAAGTAGGATAATCAACGAGAGAATCAATCAATTATTCATTGGACATCATTGATTAGGAAGAACTCAACTGAGTTCGGATTATCTGATTTCATAGATTGTTTCATTCGCCCAATTGCATAACTCCTCAACAGTCAAAGTGAACCCAGGATCAGCTCAGAAAATAAAGAATGATAGTTTGTATGTTGAGGAAATGCAGAAAAGCCAAGGAAAGCATATGGGTATATATCAATCAAGCCATGACTAAAGTATGGCCTTCCATTCAGATCATTTTTGAGCAGGAGGAACTCATAAAAAAATGTCAGGTAGCCATTGATCAAGTGAAGCAACTACTCAAAGATAAACCAAGTGAAGTTGCAAACATGATCAAAGTTCTTAACTCAAAAACTAGGGCCGAATTGGAGCAGATCCAAATTCAGGATATAACAAAAGCCATCATGGAAATCAAGAAGGTGTTGCAGAAGAAGAATTTGATGACTCAGTTAGAGACCAATTGTCAAACCTTGAAGACTTCGGTCCAGAGGTTTCATTTTAAATTTAATTTATTGAATTAGAGGGGACTGCTAGGATTAGTGGCCCCAAATGACAAGATGATAAGTCTAGAAGAATACTGTCAGAAGCTTTATACCATAACCACTGATAAACCAAACTTCACAGGTATAAAGGGGCATATTACAGGGAAACAAGCATTAGAAGCTCTAGGTTTTGATTTAACTATTAAGCATGAAATTAAACATCTTTTTATAAATAAGCCCACTTTTGAGAAATATACCAAGGTTGATGAAGTTTACAAAAAATTGGTAAATCTTGCCATACCAAGTGAAGACCAATGGGATCACTTGTTTGAAGTTATTGAGTAACTTTCATCAACAACTGAAGGATAGCTGGGAAACACTTTTTGGGGACCACATAATCAATAGATTCCTAAAGGATAGTGCCACCACTTAAGCAATTTTCAAATTCCTACAATTTTGTACTATTTTTGTTATTTTGTTTTGAAAATATCTAGTAGAACTTTTTGTATAAATAACTCCTCCTTCGAGTTATTAAGGGTTGAACCCTTGTATGATCATTGAGAACAGAATTGTAACCGAGCTGGAGTTTTGCCAAGCTAATGAAATGATTTTGAATTTTCCTACTATAGTTCTGTCTTCTTGTAAGTTTTCATATGTGCTTATTTCATTATGTATTGCTTCATATATTCAATTCTTTATGCAGAGAACTGGGTAAGATCATACTGAGTATCAGTTAGTCTTAAATCCCTTGTGAAGTTATCAGCAAAAACTAGGGACTAACTTATAAGACTATTTGTTATTATAAACTCTCTTATATCTATTAATTGTCACACAAATCTGCATTCATTTGAATATATTTTGTTCTACAAGAAACATTGTTTGCCTGTATTCTTTTCTTATAACCAATCAAATATTATGTTTGAATATTTAGAAAGTTATACCATCACATATTCTGTGATTCATTCACTTTAAAATCAATTAAATATAGCTAGACAAATAGAAACCCTTTCATCTAGTTTAGTAATGTTAAGGCTTAAGCACCTATTTTAAATAATTCATATAATTGGTCATCCATAAAATTTAAAAAAAACAAAATATTTTAGATGCTCTCGCATGACTAACTGACCTAGATTCATCTTAGAGGACAACATTAGACTGATGCCATTATTGGGGAACAAAAATTGAACTATTTTCCCTGGGAGAACGATTATTTTTTTTTTCTTTAAGGTGAATAAAGAAATTATAGGTTAAAATAATTCACCCGACGACTCCACTTGACCAAGATGGCTCCTTCAAAACATGCCAGATCTCACTATGACTCTTAAATTATATCTCCTTTATCTGATCCTGGGAGAGTGGTGAGAGAGGCCTCGTTTAGAAGGAGACTTGAAGCTTCTTCTTCTTCGTCTGTACCATTACAACCTGAAAATATTGCAGCTTCTGATCCCTTTAGCTTTGTTCCATCCCAATTAGATTTGGATGATCTAACACCTAGGATTTTAGAACTTTTATCTAAAGGAGTTGATCTACAGTCAACTCTCTTAGTCCAATATTTGGAATCTTACAAACTTTCTGAAATATTTTCAGATTCTCCCAAGTCAGAGGAAGAACTAGATGTACATTTACCGAAGCTAAAACCAACTGATTTTATGTCCACCACTAATTATACATTCCCATCCACTTTTGCCAAACCTAAAGAAACCTTCTATGTATTTTCAAACCCATTGTTTGAAAGTAAAGAGTAGGTTGAAACAGAGGTTCAGAAGTTAGTAATAAAAACACCTTTGAAAACTTTTAGATCTATTCCACTTTCCCATTCTCCTCCTCCCACTTTTACACCTCCATCTTCACCGACTACTTCACCACCTGCTTCGTCATCCCCCACTACATCATCTCCTACCTCTTCTACTAAATCATCTTCTTCCTCATCGTTAGATATGGCATTTCGACCTATAGTTCAAGATAGATATGCTTCCCTACATCTTCCCAACCAGTTAAACAATTTTCCTGATGGGTATTTGAAACGCCTGCCCAAGTTTAATAGTGAAACTGACCTGACTGCAGAAGATCATCTAGCTGCATTCTTAGATTTTGTAGATAATATGAATATAGAGCATGAGGATGTATACATGTGTTTATTTATTCAATCTTTAAAGGGAAATGTTAGGATATGGTTTAGGCAACTGAGGGTTGATTAAATTCAGTCTTGGAATGATTTAACTAATATATTCAAAAACCAGCGGGGTATCAAAACGGATGCAGTTTACTTCCTTATCGAGTTTGAAGAGCTTAAAAAGAACCATGGAGAACTTGTCGCAGATTTGATTAAACGATTCAATAAAATCTACCAGAAAATGCCTCCTGATTGTAAACCTCCTGTTGTAGCAGCAAAGGTTAGGTTTTCCAAAGCCTTTGATGATGACTTTACAGTCATGTTGAGGGAAAGGATATCTCCTACTCTTCAGGATATGTAAACTAACGCTATAGAAGTTGAGGCTAACATATCAGCTTCATCTATACTCAAAGCCAAAGCTGAAAAGGCTGAAAGAAAATTGAAGGCCAAGGAGGAAGGATCTTCCTCAAAATCCAAAAATGATGATAAAAAATAGACGAGATCACGTAGTTACTTAGAATCTTCTCTAATAGGATTTCTAAGATTGAAACTCAGCCCAGAACCATACAACAAGTTGTTGTTAGACCACAAAGTCAATTTAGAAGAGCCCCTCAAACTCAAATTTTACAAAGACCTAACACTAATCAACGTATCCAACCTCCTCTAATGATTGATGACCAACAACAAGATGATATTGGTCCTCTAATTTATGAAGATATAAATAATTTTGATTCTACATTGTACATAATGCAATTTTTCCTCACCCTTCAAATCAGTCTTCCCAAAATCAAGAAGACAATCAAATTTCTAAATACTAGGCCTTCTCTGAACTCCTAATTGGTGAATTAAATAGAAGATATGATCTTAGACTTAGGGCAGGGCCTCGTAGACCTCCAAAAGGTCCCATTCAAAATGAACCTCAGATAAAATCTGTTGAAGCCCAGACAACTATCATTCAACCCTTAAATCAAACAGGTGAAACAACTCAAATTGATAACTTTGTTTTCATAACCTTTAATGTTGAAAGAGAACTAGAAAGGGTTAAAATACCAATTCTCCTAGCTGAACTGTCAAAAAATCCAAGGTATAAGAACCAAGTTTCAAAATGGATTCAATCATCGAGTGTGGAGGCTGAAGGGGATGTGATAAGCCTACAAGATGAAAAATTCTTAGTAGTTTTTGGTCCTAGTTTTGACATGATAGATGAGAATGTACCATCGTTTTATGTGACTGAAAATTCACGATTTCTTGCTATATAATTGTATGCTAGATTTCTGGGCTTCCCATAATCTAATGCCTAAAGTGATCATGGACCAGTTGCAATTAGAAGTCAATAGATCTTACCATGATCTTTATAATTTTGACTCTAAGAAAGTTCCTTGTCTTGGACTCATTAGAGATTCGGTGGTAACCTTAGCTCAAATCCCTGTCAAAAATGTGGTTTTAGACATAGTAGTCACTGACATCCCCCCAAAATTTGGCATGCTACTGTCAAGATCTTGTTGTGCTAAACTAGGCGGAGCCTACAAATGGATATGTTTTATGCCACTATTCTAGTTTATGGGGGTGAACATCTCAGGCTATATAGGGAGGTCAGATTTATGAACACTGTTTGTAGAGCTGATAAGGCTAGAAATCATCCTATTTATGCTGTTGACCAAGATTTTGGGTGTTTTGAACTATATGTAAATAATTCACAAAATACTCAACTAACTATTGAAGATATTGTTGATCAACCTAAAACCATTGAAACTGATATTTGGAAAATGTACTTTAATGGTTCTTGCTCAAAGGAAGGAGTAGGAGCTAGAATTGTATTAATTTCTCCAGATAAAGAAAACATTACCCAATCATACAAACTTGAATTTGATGTAACTAATAATGTAGTAGAGTATGAAGCTTTTCTGCTAGGATTGGAGTTAGCAAAAAGTCTTAAGGTGCATAATTTAAGTGTATACAGTGATTCCAAACTTATTGTCAGACAAGTTAGGAATCAGTGTCAAACCAAGCACCCCGTTATGTTCCTATACCAATAGGAGTCATAATTTTTTAATAGCTGAGGTCAAATCTGTAATATGTACATACCTTTTCTTTCTGCAAATGTTTTCCATATTCAAAAAAAAATGTAAAGAGGGTATGTCCTAAAAGAAAAATCAAAGGACAAAAAGAATAAAAAAGGTCAAAAAAGATAAAAAAAATTGAACCCTGAAAAAGAAAAAAGAACCATGAAAGTGTGCAAGATAAAATTCCACTACTATTTACTTTTGATACAAAATAAAAGATTGTGTGCAGCTTGTTACCTTGGCCACAATCCATGGATAATCAAACAGTTTAATCTTGATTATTCCATGTTTTCAAATTCATGTTTATAGATAGAGAATAAAATCTAACCAAACTGTTTAATCTTGCAAATAAGTAGATAGGTAGAGTAAATAAAAGGAGCTCAACTATTAAATTTGAGCCCTTGGATGTAATAAGGTTAGACTTAGATAAATTAATTTTCTAAAAGAAAAGAAAATGTTTTGATAAGGGTTTGACAGCTTAAGTGCACCCTAATAAAGAGACGAAAAAATGGTAGGATGAGTAGATGGGTAAGTAGTTGAATGGATGCAGAATTGTGATGATTGATTAGATAAGATCATATCATTTACCTTCATCATCAAGTTTCTAAGTATGGATGGAAATTGAGCATTTATCAAAGTACACAAAGTCAATTGATTAACCTCTCTCATTCATTACATTTTTTACTTAACTAGTTTCCAAGGAAAGTCTTAAAGTACCTAAAATATTAAGTTAAAGGGGCTCAGAGCATTTCTCTAACTTCTAGAGGGACCAGACCCTCGGTCCAATAACTTATAGGTCCTAAGTACTAAAAGTCCCCTCATAAGCATTCACCCCCCCCATAATTCACTACTTTTCCCTAATAAACCCCTTTTCCCTAAGGATAAAACCTTAGAAAAGTGATCACCCCCCAAGCAAACCCCTTTTCCGAAAAAAACCGCAAAAATAACACTAAGCCTAGGTTATAATGTGTTTATAAAAGCAAATAAATTATAAATACACATTTGACTTGGTGCTAAGTTATTTTTCACTTTCCATTCATATTAACTTTAACTTTATATATTAAAATCCCGAAAAATAAATATAACCCTTCCCGTATATAATTATAAATAAAACCCCTATATTAATATTCCGCCCCGAAGTTTGAAACATAGAATTTATTAATGAATGATTAATGGGTCAATTAGTTAGTCAACAACTAATTAATAACCAAAACCCTTCATCTAATAAAATAAATTAATTAATAAATATGTGGTTAATTAATAATCTATCTTCGCCAATGAAATCACCCCCGATGCCCTTAATCCGCCATAATCCATCATTAATTAAATCCCGCCACGCTTAAACCTCCGTTGGGCCCCTCCATTAAGGTTCACTTCAAATCCCTGCCTCGATCACCATACGATCAAGTCCCATTTGATCTGATGGTTAATGATCATATTGGGCCGCCTCCGAAGGATGAACTTTACCCGCCCGATATTGGTGGTTTCACTATTCACCCCGCTGCTATGTGGCACCCGATGAATGGCATCAGGTGGCTTCCCCCCGAAACTACTCCAGCCCAAAGGCTGTGTGAAATAAACCCACTTACCGCCTCCCACTAGACGTGAAAATGTCTCATCCCTGCGTAATACCAATTGTACCTTTTTCCACATACCAGCCAAAACAGTTGACTTTGCAAATAAAACTAAAAAAACTCATTGTTTTTAGTTTTATCATGAAAAAGACCGCTCAGACCTCCATGTAAGCACCAGAGTACGTGCGACCATCAACCCATGTCTAATTACCAACCTGCTAAAGCTACTAAACTTCCAAACCACCTTTCAGTCACGCACGCTCCCTGTAAACCATGCATAGTCACCCATCAATCTGTTCAGAGTTGAAACCAGGTATTTACCCAAATTCACAGAGAAACCCTGTTTGATTCGCAAACCTTTACTCAATTGCTTTAAACTGTTAAGTAATTGAGTAAAACAATTGCCCAACAACTCCAAATCATTCTAGATTAAACCAATTTACCCCTAATTTGACTGAAAACCTTTCACCTCCGTCTTTGAATCCACAAGAACCAAAGATGGCTGCTCCAGTTGCATTGAATGTCGTACCAATTTTTACTCCCCACAGGGACTTAGACCATCTCCCTTTGGTACATAAAGACTTTCAAATTAAAGATACCTCTGTCCAAGAATCCCCATTGAAATTATACTGCAGGTATAGAGACCAGTTTTTGAACCATGCAGACAAAATAGTTTTTTGGGAATCAGATTTACGCAAGTACCAATTCCCTAGAGTTAATATTTTCCCTGAGATTGTCCACTATTGCCATATGAACTATAGTCCCAGCCAAAGAGTAGTGATGACTCCTGACCATATTGTATTATTTACCATCACTGTTGAATCCATAAATGAAATGCTACAGTTGCAACCAAGCCAAAACCTGACCCCCCTTTCCGTTGGAGACCTGCTTAACAGATTCCCTATACTCACCTCCATCAAAATTGCTCAGTTATTCTAGACCTTCATTAGGGAAGAACAATACATTCCAAAGGACCCTCCCCCATACATGGAGGCCAAATTCTCTGATCTTGGCCGAGACATCATAGAAATGATATCCAGTGTGTTAGGCTAGCCTACAAGTGAATTTTGTTGATGAGATAATTATAGCCTTCATGTCCATTTACACTCCTGGAAAATCCCCTGCCATCATGTTTGACTATGCTAAGTTCATTGCAGATAAGATGCATGATCAATTCATGGGGATGGACAATGAAAGAGTTTTCAAATATTCATCAGTTTTATATCATCTTTTCCTGTACTATCAAGTTGGTAAATTCCCATTTACACTCCAAAAGATTGATACCAGAGGCAACCCCAGATCAGTAGTCTTTTGGACTTCATTAATCCACCAATATGACTCTCCATATACTTATACAGATTTCATAGATCTCTTTGTGCACCCAGTAGCAATTATGTTGTTAGGAAGTCCTCCCCTAGAATCAGTGCAGATATCAGGAGGGTCCTACAGTTGTCCAGATAATATAGAGAGGGAGATTGGTAATTGTACCAAAATCACACTAAAATCAGAATATATGGTTGTGAGTTAGCACCCTACAAACTGCCAAGATACCTCCCCATGAGATTATTTGCTCTGGAGTACTACAGGAAAATGATTAATTCAGATGAGGTGCATTTTGTGAAGGCCAAGAAGAAAGCTCAACTCAGAATAAAAGACTAGCTTGGTCCCTTCATATGCAACAGTAGGGAAGTAGGAAAGGAAGTATAAGAAATCCTTCAAAGGATGAAACTGAAACAAAGTTTCATATGGAGATATGACTCTTTAGGTTTCATCTGCAATAGAAGATAAAAGAAAAAATTATCTCCTTATGTCCACCACAAAATTCCTGAAATAGACCAGTATTGAAATCAACTAGAATGGGTGGAGAACACTTTAGTAGACCGAGATAGCATAGAAGTTACTGTCAATAATGTGTTGATTGATCTTGAAAGAAGGCTTGATGAAGATTCCTTTGTACAGGTGTTGGGAGAATCCCAGTCCCAAAGGTAAACACAGGAACACAGTGAACAACTAGCAGAAGAAGGACCTCAAGAGCAAGAAGAATCAGAGCAACCTAACATATCAGAAGAGTTGGCTCAGCTAGAACACACCATGAGTAATCCTCCTATTGTATAGACTCCTCTAAATGAGGAGAAGAATCCCAAAAGAGATAGAGAGGAGGCCACTCCTTCTAGCAGACCTGTTGCACAAACTTATGTCAAGAGGCAAAGGCCAAATCCTTTTTCAGAACAATAGTACACAGAGGAAACAATTGGAACTACAGGTACAGAAAGAGCAGAAAGCAGGCAGACCACTCCCTCTGCAGGTACACAAGAACCTTCCACTTCACAGGCTGAAATGTTGGAGAGACAATAGAAAGTGGAAGTATCATCATTCAGGGCTCCAACTGGACAAAACCAAGACATTAGAGAGAAATATAAAGAAATAAAGGCCAAAAATGAAAGATTGAAGGTCCAAAGCTATGCACATTACCTAAAATGGCTCCTACTAATCAAACAAGGTTAATTTCAGCCTTTGATGTAAAAGAAGGTAAGATGCAGATGAGTTTCATGAAGCCTACCACACAGTAGCCCAGGTCAATAGAAGATTACTTGAAAATAGACTTTGAAGTATTGGTGAAGGATATACATTCTGTCGACCAAATAGAATTACACAAACAGACCAGACAAATGGTATATTCCACCTTGACCAGTAAGGCCATTGCAACACATCAACTCTAAAATTTGCTGAATAATATATCAACACAATTCTAGCTAGAGAAGGCCTCCTCACAGGCCAAGGATACTAGGATAGAGTCCTTAGAGGACTTAATCATAGAGCTGGGGCATGATCCTAAGGATGCAAAAGGCTACAGAAAATCTAATCAAAATGAAAAATGATGACATAGCTGCATTGAAAAAGCAACTCAAAATTCCTCCTCTACATCCACAAACAACTGAGGTATTGGAAACTCGGAAGGAGGAAGAGATTATGGACTTAGTGCTTAAGCTGAATGATCAACTAAAAGAAACAAAGAAAGAGCTGGATAACTTGATACAGTCTAGATAGAGTGAGGTGGCCACCACTCCTCAGATTGTAATTCATACAATCTCTACAGCAGTGCCCTCCACATTGGCTGCTTCTTTAGCACCAACAGTTCCACCAGCTACAGCTATGCCAGTCACATGTACATCCACAATCATAGGTACATCCATAAAAAAGACAACTGAATTAGTAAGAGCCATGGAGGAAATGACCATCCAGGCTACTAAACTAAAAAAACTTAGAGGAAAAGTGTCCAGTTTGGAAATTGATTGCAAACTTGCACAAATACAACAGAAGGAAGAAGCTCAGAAGAATCAAAGAATGGGAGAAACGATAAAAGTCCTTGAAAAGGACTTGACATTGCAACATCCACTAGGAGATATAAAGGAAATGCTTTGGGCCAACATCATTGACTTCGTCAATGATGTTTGGCCATCTATTCAAGTAATTTTTGAGCAAACTGAACTGGTAAAAGTGGCCATAGAAGCAATTCACAAGACAATGGAAGAGTTGGGAGACAAGCCTGAAGAGGTCAACCAATTGATAGCATTCTTGAATAGTAGGAAAAAGTATAAGCTGGATGAACTGGGCATAGAAGATAGAACATGGACCATCATAGAAATCAAGAAGATTCTTACCAAAAGGAACATTATGCTTAGCCTTGAGAAAAAATGCCAAAGCATCCAAGCTGATATTGATAGATTTATGACAAAGTTTGGTATTTTAAGGGAAAAAGGACTCCCCAGTCTTATGGTAATATATGACAAGCTTATGACCCAAGATGATTATGTTGAAAGATTAAACAAGTTGGCCAACAGGCAAGCTAGTACTTCAGGGGTAAAAGCTTTGCCCATTGGAAAGGTATTATATGATAATTTGGAAAATCTGTTTTTCCTAGAGCATGAGGTAAAACACTTGTTCGTCAATAGGCCAAATTTTTCCAAGTATACCGAAGTTGACAAGATATATAGAAAATGATACGGATGAAATTACCTGAAGGTGAATGGTGGATGAAACTAATAGATTTACTATAAAAGTTACTGCAGTAAATCTCTATGGTAGCTAGCACATAAGTATCAATAGGTAGAAGACATAAAGTGATTCTAGCACATAAGTATTAAGCAACTGAAAGAGCCAAATTTGAATTACAACAACCAGCACAGTCACAATAAAAGGGACAACAAGAAGACAGTTCTCTATTTGTCCCTATCTTCATGCTTGAAGATATTTTCAGTTTCCTAGAATAATTCTCATATTGTTTGAGATATTTTGTAACATTTTCTGTATAAATACTTCACAATTTGAGGTAATTAGGGTGGATTAAAATACATTTCTGTAGACATTTTATATCAAGCTAAGGAGCTATTGTATTCAAGACTGGATTGGTTTTGTTGGGTCATGAAATAAAGCTAAAGACATTTCACTGGATTCTTGTGCACAGTTGGAACCAAATAAGTATTATCTCTTCATGTTTAATTATTGTTTTCTCATCATGTTATAAATATTCACATGTTTTCTATATGAAATCTGAATAGTAAACAAGGAATGATATCTCAGAATTAGCTTAAATGCTCTCTGTTTTGACTGTTTACTTTCTCAATGTTTTCTGCTAAACTATCTTGGTTTGGGAATTCTTAATTGCTCCCGTACTTCCGTAGTTTTCCCCCCTAGGTCCATAGCAAAGGATTCTTAGTTGCCCTTTTCTATTGATCTCCTTCCTTTCTTAATCTTGATCCCGGTTTAAGGATTATTCATTGCCCTTTTACCATGGTTAGGACTACTTCATCCATTTAAACTTGCAGATTTGCTTTTTGCTATGCTAGCCTGCCCTGTGAACTCTTCCTTTAGTAATTGATCTAATCCAGTTAAGCCACTCTTTGATTGACTCCATAGCCCAATGGCTTGAATACTTGTTCTGCCCATCTGTTTTCTTAAGTCCACCACCCAACCAAAACCAAAACACCATGAGCATTAAGAACTAGCTTGAAATCCTACCCAAATCAAAGTTAAATTCTAAAGAGAGAGCCCTCTTTGGACTTAGGTTGGCTAGAACCTAAGTCTAAAAGATTAGGTTTGTGGTTACCTCAGATTATTCCTTCTTTTATAACTTCTAGGGAAGAATTTCGAGTGATAACATAGTGGCGACCATACTGGGGAATCAAACCCCCAGTCTTAATAAACCTTTGAGAAATTCAATTTTTATTTTCAAGCCTCTTAAAAGGTTTATTAGAAGTTATTTCAAAAATTCATAAAAAAGAAAATAACTAGAAAAAGCTCAAAATCTGGCTTCAAGGAGAACTCATTATATAAGGGCCAACCCTGATCCAAATCCTCCCCTTGTATTTGACAATCCCAACCTTATTCCGAGAATAATCAGAAGACAAGAAAGTTTAGTAATCCTAATACCTTTATCTAGATCCAATTCCTAACCTATTGAGTGGTTATTCATAGAAGACCTCCCTTTTGACGAATATTTTGACCTTTCTTTATTTAGAACCAAGTCTGAGAGTGCACTTGAGGGCACAGTTCTAGATCTAGAATTTACAGCAGAACTTGAAGTACAAAGGGCAAACTTGTCAATTGATCAATACCTTTTGAATTCCCCTCAGTTATCCCTTACTACTTATAGAATCCCTGAACTTTATGAAACCACTTCAACTTCTTTTAGCTCACCATCATTTCCGCACACATTTGAATTTCATTCCTCATCTCTGTTCATATCTTCGCTTCCCCATCAACCTATCACTACCCATTACCCCAGTTACCCCAAATCCCCTTGTTGTCCCAATTCCCCTTGTTACCCGAACTCTTGTTCTCAATCTTGTCCAACTTAGAGCTATGGCACTCAGATATGCCCCTCTTATGATGCCTGCTCCTCAAGGTGTCTTACCAACAGATTATCAGAGTAAAATTGTCCTATTCGATGGCACTAGATCTTACACAGCACAACAACACACAAGAAAAATGGCAGATTATTTTGAACTGCATGAAATTGGCATAGGAGATGTCCAAATGATAATTTTTGCCCAAAATCTAACTAGAGAAGTGAGAACATGGTTTAGACCTTTGCCTCCTAATAGTATAGATAATTTAGATGTTTTTTACCAGCGAATTTTAAATAGGTGGGAGAAGAAAAAGAACCCTCTTCAAATTCTTTCTGAATATGAAAACCTCAAGAGGGGACCAAACGAAACTGTTCAGGACCACTGTACTAGATTTAACTATGTATATAATGCAATACCACTTGACCTTAGGCCTCCACTTGGCTTAGCCCTGATAAAGTTTCCAGATGGGTTTAGCACTGACATGGATTTTCAACATAGAGAAAGGAATCCCCCTACGCTAGAAGATATGCAAAGTGTAGCAGTTAGCGTAGAAGCTAATCTTCTATCCAAAAGATCTAGAGTTAGAAACGAAAGGAGAGCACCTCTGAAAGATGAAACTTCACCCTTTGATAAAAAATGGATGCTTTAGCTAAAGGAATGGAAAAATTAATGGACAGGATAGAAATCAGTGAAAGGAAACCTCACTGGGATAACCAACATGCACCTCCAGTAAGGAATCCAAAATTTAGGAAGAACCAAAACCAAAATACTGGTAAAAATGGGCCTAATCATACCATTAGACCTCCTTTCCAAGAGAACTATGCTGAAACTTCCCATCAGGAAGACCTTGAGCTAGACACCCAAATTAACTTAATGGGGTTAGGTGATGAAGAAACAGTCTTTCTGACTCTGGATGACCAAGAATTATACATGCTTCAATAGTTACAGACCCAAACTAGATAATCTTTCAACTACAAGCAAGGGTATGATTTTGCTATCTTCGAAGTGCATAAACAATACAATTTGAGGAGCAAAAAAAACACTGATGTTCTGGACCAAAACAAGAAAGCAATACCTAATCAATCTAAGAAAGTTAAAGCTGCTCCAGTTACAAAAACTCTAAAAATCCTTTCTAGACCAAATTAGAACCCTCCCATTCCCACCATTGAAGATGTAACCAATGACCAACCTTCTAATGAGCAACCTTCCACTTCAGTTCCCCTCAAGGAAACAATGGAATGGTCTCCAGAAACTATATCAGAAAATCCAATTAAAAAGACTCGAGATACTAAAAAAGAAGAACAAACTACTCCAAACCTTGTTGCTATGGTTTCAAATGTTCAAACAAACAAATCCCCTCTACCTTTCAATTTGGGAGCAGAGGTGGCCAATCTTAAAATCTCAGTTCCTTTAACAGAACTGGTTAAGCATGAAACTTACAGATCTCAAATAAGCAAATCTTTAAACTTCGTTGAAAATGAAGACTCTATTAACTTATTCGATGATCAACCTGAGTTAATTTTTGGTCCTGATGTTAACAAAAAACTAGTGGAAGGAGGGATGCCACCCTTCTACATTAGCCTTAACATCCACGATAAAATCCTACATAATGCCATGTTAGACTCTAGGGCTTCACACAATCTTATGCCTAAATCTGTTATGGAGAAGCTAAACTTGGATATCACTAAGCCTTACAAGGACCTGTTTTCATTTGATTCAAGCCAAGTTAAGTGCCTAGGACTTATAAAAGACTTGTGTGTTTCCCTAGTGTAGTACCCTACTAAGACCATTCTTATGGACATAGTTGTTGCTGATATACCACCTAAATATGGTATTGTGTTGTCTAGATCGTGGGTGCCAAACTCCAGGGATCTCTGGAACTTGACATGCTGTATGCTACCATACAGTCTTTGGAAATCCCAAGAAACTATATAGAGAGACTATGATGAAGTATGTAGTGAGTACCCATGAGAGACCTCAAAAATTTCCTATATATTCAATGCATTCGGATATTGATTCTTTCATTCTTTACAATGCTAAATCTAACCAAGAAAATACTTTAGACAACATCATGGCAAAACCAAAAGTAATTACAGTAGCAGAAGACAATCGAAGTGTCCAAATTCATGAGATTTCAGATAATAAATATGACCTAGATACTTTAGTCAAAGAAGATTTTGTACCCCAGACAGTAAGAATTATGAACATGAAATTCTATGGCATCTTGAATTCGACGGGTCAATAAACAAACTAGGTGTAGGAGCAGGAGTATGGATTTACAACTTAGAAAATGATCATTCAGAGGGTCATGCCTACATATTGAACTTTAAATGTACAAAAAACATGGCCGAGTACGAAGCACTTCTGTTAGGTCTGAAATTGGTCAAAAGGTTAGGAGCCATAAGAGTCTCTATTATGGAGATTTTGGGTTGGTAATAAAACAAATTAACGCTGTTTATATGACTAGGGATCCTAGGTTAGGATTTTATAGAGGAACAGTTGTAGAAATACTAAATACTTTCTTAGAAACCAAGCTTGTTGTAATTCCAAGAAAACACAATATGCAAGCTCACAGTTTAGCGATGTTTGCTAGTACTTGCAAGCTGCCATTTTAGCCCAATCATTAGTATACTGCTGAGGTTAGACACAGACCTGCTATTCTTGACAACTTAAAGAACTACAAGTATTCAATAATGATCAACAAATTAACAATTTTCTAACTTTAGATGATGAATTTGTAAATAGAAACATAGACACAGACACAACATTAGATTTTGATTACCCTAATAAAATAGAAATTAACAAAGTAGAAGATGAAAGGATAGATAGATTCCATTCCACAAAGTTTACAAAATCAGATATTCGAAACCTAAAACAAATTGAAATTGATGAAGCAATCGACGAAGAATCTGAAGTCATCAATCTTATAGACAATTTTTTGCCCAAAGGATTAACTCCTTTGGAGGACTTGTTTGATTCAAATGATGTCCCTAAAAAGCCGAAAATGGAACCCTTAAAATCAGACATTGAGGAATGTAACATAGGCTCTGAAGAAGATCCCAAAATGATAAAGCTCTCAAAGTCTTTACCTCCCAATGAAAAAGTGAAATACATAGAACTGTTAAAGGAATTCCAAGACGTTTTTGCTTGGAATTATGAGGACCTTAAGTCCTATGATACCAACATAAGAAAACACACCATTCCCTTAAAAGAAAACTAAAAGCCTTTTAGATATAAGCTCATAAGGATTAACCCCATTCTATTGCCTTCTATTGAAAAAGAAATCAAAAGAATGCATGAAGCTAAGATCATTGCACCAATTAGATTCTCAGATTGGGTTTCTAATTTGGTACCTACAAGAAAGAAAACTGGTGAAATTAGACTGTGTGTTGACCTTAGGAATTTAAATAAAGTTTCACTCAAGGATAACTACCCTCTTCCTAAAATGGATCACATATTATAGAGGGTAGTAGGTTCAACCAGAATCACACTGCTAGATGGATTTTCTGGTTATAACCAGATTTTAGTCCACCCAGATGATCAGATAAAAACTGCATTCACTACTCCATGGGGCACTTTCATGTATGTGAAAATGCCTTTTGGGTTAAAAAACGCAGGGGCCACCTTTCAAAGAGCAATGGACATAGCCTTTGCTAAGGAAATCCATGACTTCCTGGTAATATATTTAGATGATATCACAATATTCTCTAAATCTGATCAACAACACCGGGATAATCTCAGGCAGGTCTTCACCAAGTGTAGGAAGTATGGGATTTCTTTGAATCCTAGAAAATCTTTATTTGGGTTGGAAGAGGGAAAATTACTAGGCCACATAATCTCCAAATATGGTATCTGGATTGACCCAACAAGAATTGAAGCCATTTTACAGATACCACTTCCTAGGAATATTAGAGAACTACAAGCATTTTTAGGTAAAATAATCTTTTTAAGAAATTTATCTCTAACTTAGTTGAATTAATTAGATTACTAAACAACATGTTAAAGAAAGATTCGACTATTAAATGGACTCTAGAGGCTAAAAGGTCTTTTGAAGATATAAAGCTAGCCTTAACACAAACACCAGTTCTCATCAGTCCAATGTTTGATAGGGATTTCATAATTTTTTCTTTCGCCTCATAACACACCATTGCTACAGTTCTACTGTAGAAAAATGATTAGGGTTTTGAACAACTAATAGCCTTCTTTAGCAAAGCCCTGAGAGATGCACCTTTAAAGTATAATATAATGGAAAAGTAAGCTTTTGCTCTAGTTAAAGCTATTAAAGATTTTAGAGTTTACATGTTGTATTCTCATATAGTAGCTTATGTTCCCAATGCCTTAGTCAAAGACATTCTAACACAGGATGGACCAGATAGAAAGAGAGGGAAGTGGATAGCTACCATATTGGAATATGACTTAGAAATTAAACCTACAAAACTGATCAAAGGCCAAGGTTTAGCCAAGCTCATGGCTGAATCGAACTGTCAGGCCCTAGACATAAATTTCATTGCAGCATTGGATAACAAAGAGGAGATGGCGACTCCACAGATTAGCCAGGCCTTTACTAACTCCCACGGTATGCTCACATAATATACATTCTACAAAATCTTCAAGCTCCTCTTGCGTTATCCAGGACTAGAAGTAGGTCCTTAAAAATGAAATTTTTGAAGTTTTGCATAATTGACAATGCCTTATTTTGGAAAAATCACGAAGGCATCGTACTTAATTGTTTGTTAAAGGAAGAATTTGACAAAATATTACAGGAGTTCCATGCTAGTGACTGTGGGGGACATATTTACTGGAAGACTACAACTGATAAAATCTTAAGAGTTGGTTTTTATTGGCCCACTCTATTTTCTGATGTAAAGAAATTTGTAACCTCATGCCACAAATGTCAATTTTTTGAAGGAAAGAGAAAACTATTACCATTACCTTTGAAACCAATATCTACTGAAGCACTATTTCAACAGTGGGGTTTTGACTTCATTGGTAGAATTCATCCCCCTTCCTCTACCCAACATAGATGGATCTTGACTGCCACAGATTATTTTACAAAATGGATAGAAGCCATACCCTCAAGACAAGCTACTGATACTGTCATAATAGGTTTCCTTGAGGCCAACATTCTATCCAGATTCGGTTGCCCCACCAAAAGCATCATAGACAATGCAGAAGCTTCTAAATCAAAGAGGATGATTGATTTCTGCAACAAATATCATATAACCCTGGGTCACTCCACAGCCTACTATTCCCAAGGAAATGGACTAGCAGAGTCTTCAAACAAGAGATTAGTGAATATCATCAAAAAATTGTTGGAAGATAGCAAGAAAACCTGGAACAAGAAGCTAGTAACTGCCTTGTGGGCAGATAGGATGACCACAAAGAAATCCAATGGTACCAGTCCTTATCATCTAGTCTATGGAATGGAGGCTATTTTCCCATCTTCCTTGGGAACACTAGTGATGAAATTTCTCCAAGAAGCAGAGATTGAGCCAAATGATATTCAAAGGAGGATCAACCAGACAATTAACTTACAACAGACCAGGGAAGAAGTGTATATCAGATCCCAATTTGTGTAGGAGAGAGTCAAGAAAGCTTTTGACGAAAGGACCAAGGCAGAAGATTTCTATCTAGGAGTTAAAGTTTTGAAATGGGACTCAAGATGGGAGGATAAAGGTAAACACGGGAATTTCGACTTCCTATGGAAAGGCCCTTACATCATTTATGCTTTCAGAGGTAATAATGCTTTTTTCCTCAAAGAATTAGATGGTGCAGAAGTAGAAGGAGGACTAGTTAATGGTCGAATTCTTAAGCACGATATAGATCCCAGTCACTGATTTCAATAATCACTTATACACATTTTATTCTTCACAAAGTTTAGTGTCGAGTGGATGGTAATTTTGGAGTTGAAGCCCGAAGAGAAGGCCCTAAGCTTCAAAAGTTTCATTGTCATCAATAAAGTAGCAAAGTAAAAGGGAAAAGTTTCAAAGTAAAATCACAGTAATTCAGAAGGCCATTGATCTACTAGTTCTTGACATTTCACCAATAAATGCCATCCCCAAGTGGAGCCACTGTTATGTTCCTATACCAATAGGAGTCATAATTTTTGAATAGCTGAGGTCAAATCTATAATATGTACAAACCTTTTCTTTCTGCAAATATTTTCCATATTAAAAAAAAAAATGTAAAGAGGGTATGTCCTAAAAGAAAAAAAGACCATGAAAGTGTGCAAGACAAAATGCCAATACTATTTACTTTTGATACAGAATAAAAGATTGTGTGCAGCTTGTTACCTTGGCCACAATCTATGGATAATCAAACAGTTTAATCTTGGTTATTCTATGTTTTGAAATTCATGTTTATAGATAGAGAATAAAATCTGACCAAACTGTTTAATCTTGGCAGATAAGTAGATAGGTAGAGTAAATAAAAGGAGCTCAACTGTTTAATCTGAGCCCTTGGATGTAATAAGGTTAGACTTAGATAGATTACTTTTCTAAAAGAAAAGAAAATGTTTTGACAAGGGTTTGCCAGCTTAAGTGCACCCTAATAGAGAGAAGAAAAAATGGTAGGATGAGTAGATGGGTAAGTAGTTGAATGGATGCAGAATTGTGATGATTGATTAGATAAGATCATATCATTTACCTTCATCATCAAGTTTCTAAGTATGGATGGAAATTGAGAATTTATCAAAGTACACAAAGTCAATTGATTAACCTTTCTCATTCATTACATTTTTTACTTAACTAATTTCTAAGGAAAGTCTTAAAGTACCTAAAATCTTAAGTTAAAGGGGCTCAGAGCATTTCTTTGACTTTTGGAGGGACCAGACTCTCGGCCCAATAACTTATAGGTCCTAAGTACTAAAAGTCCCCTCATAAGAATTCAACCCCTCCATAATTCACTCATTTTCCCTAATAAACCCTTTTTCCCTAAGGATAAAACCTTAGAAAAGTGATCACCCCCCAAGCAAACCCCTTTTCCGAAAAAAACCACAAAAATAACACTAAGCCTAGGTTATAATGTGTTTATAAAAGCAAATAAATTATAAATACACATTTGACTTGGCGCTAAGTTATTTTCCTCTTTCCACTCATATTAACTTTAACTTTATATATTAAAATCCCGAAAAAGAAATATAACCCTTCCTGTATATAATTATAAATAAAACTCCTATATTAATATTCTGGCCTGAAGTTTGAAACATAAACTTTATTAATGAATGATGAATGAGTTAATTAGTCAATCAACAACTAATTAATAACCAAAACCCTTCGTCTAATAAAAGAGATTAATTAATCAATTTTTGGTTAATTAATAATCTATCTCCGCCAATGAAATCATCCCCGATGCCCTTAATCTGCCATAATCCATCATTAATTAAATCTCGCCACACTTAAACTCCCGCCGGGCCCCTCCATTGAGCTTCACATCAAATCCCTGCTCCGATCACCGTACGATCAGGTCCCATTTGATCTGACAATTAACGATCATATCGGGCGGCCTTCGAAGGACGAACTTTACCCACCTGATATGGGTGGTTTCACTATTCACCCCGCTGCTACATGGTGCCTAATGAATGGCATTGGGCGCCCCCCCCGAAACCACTCCAACACAAAAGCTGTGTGAAATAAACCCACTTGCCGCTTCTTGCTAGACGAAAAACATCTCATCCCCTGCGTAACGCAAATTGTACCTTTTTTCGCATACCCACCAAAACAATTGACTTTGCAAATAAAACCAAAAAACTCATTGTTTTTAGTTTTATCGTGAAAAATAGCACTCAGACCTCCATGCAAGCACCAAAGTACGTGCGACTGTCAACCCATGTCCAACTGCCAACCTACTAAAGTTGCTAAACTTCCAGACCACCTTTCAGTCATGCACACTCCCTGCAAACCATGCACAGTTGCCCATCAATCCGTTCAGAGCCAAAACCAGGTATTTACCCAAATTCACTGAGAAACCCTGTTTGATTCCCAAACCTTTACTCAATTTCTTTAAACTGTTAAGTAATTAAGTAAAACAATTATCCAGCAACTCCAAATCGTTCTGGATTAAACCAATTTGCCCCCAATTTGACTGAAAACCTTTCACCCCCGTATTTGAATCCACAAGAACCAAAGATGGCTGCTCCAGTTGCATTGAATGTCCTACCAATTTTTACTCCCCACAGGGACTTAGACCATCTCCCTTTGGCAGATAAAGGCTTTCAAATTAAAGATACCTCTATCCAAGAATCCCCATTGAAATTATACTGCAAGTATAGAGACCAATACTTGAACCATGCAGACAAAGTAGGTCTTTGGGAATCAGGTTTACCCAAGTACCAATTCCCTAGAGTTCATATTTTCCCTGAGATTGTCCACTATTGCCATATGAACTATAGTCCCAACCAAAGAGCAGTGGTGACTCCTGACCATACTGTATTATTTACCATCACTGTTGAATCCATAAATGAAATGTTGTAGCTGCAATCAAGCCAAAACCTGACCCCCCCTTTCTGTTCGAGACCTGCTTAACAGATTCCCTATACTCACCTGCATCAAACTTGCTCAATTATTCCAGACCTTCATTAGGGAAGAACAATACATTCCAAAGGACCCTCCCCCATACATGGGGACCATATTCTTTGATCTTGGCCAAGACATCATAGAAATGATATCCAGTGTGTAAGGCCAGACTACAAGTGAATTTGTTGATGAGTTTATTATAGCCTTCGTGTCCATTTACACTCCTGGACAACCTGCTGCCATCATGTTTGACTATGCTAAGTTCATTGCAAATAAGATGCATGATCAATTCATGAGGATGGACAATGAAAGAGTTTTCAAATATTCATCAGTTTTATATAATCGTTTCCCGTACTATCAAGCTGATAAATTCCAATTTACACTTCAAAAGCTTGATACCAGAGGCAACTCCAGATCAGTCATCTTCTGGACTTCATTAATCCACCAATATGACTCTCCATATACTTATACATATGTCATATATATCTTTGTGCACCTAGTGGTTTTTAGGAAGTCCTCCCCCAGAATCAGTGCAGATATCAGGAGGGTCCTACAATTGTCCAACAATATAGAGTGGGAGATTGGTACTTATACCAAAATCACATTGAAATCAGAATATATGGTTGTGAGTTAGCACCCTGCAAACTGCCAAGATACCTCCCCATGAGATTTTTTGCTCTGGGGTACTACAGGCAAGTGATTAATTCAGATGCAGTGCATTTTTTGAAGGCCAAGAAGAAAGCTCAACTCAGAATAAAAGACCAGCTTGGCCCCTTCATATGCAATAGTAGGGAAGAAGGAAAGGAAGCAGAAGAAATCCTTCAAAGGATGAAACTGAAACAAAGTTTCATATGGAGATATGACCCTTTAGATTTCATCTGTAATAGAAGATAAAAGAACAAATTATCTCCTTATGTCCACCACAGAATTCCTGAAATAGAACAGTATGAAAATCAACTAGAATGGGTGGAGAACACTTTAGTAGACCAATATAGCACGAAAATAGCTGTCAATAATGTGTTGATTGATCTTGAAAGAAGACTTGATGAAGATTCCTTTGTAAAGGTGCTAGGAGAATCCCAGTCCCAAAGGGAAACACATGAACACAGTGAGCAACTAGTAGAAGAAGGACCTCAAGAGTAAGAAGAATCAGAGCAACTTGACATATCAGAAGAGCTGGCTCAGCCATAACACATCATGAGTAATCCTCCTATTGTACAGATTCCTCTAAATGAGGAAAATAATCCCAAAAGAGATAGAGAGGAGGCCACTCCTTATAGCAGACCTTTTGCACAAACTTATGTTAAGAGGCAAAGGTTAAATCCTTTTTCAGAACATGAGTACATAGAGGAAACAACTGGAGCTACAGGTACAGAAAGAGCAGAAAGCAGGTAGTCCACTTCCTCTAGAGGTACACAAGAACCTTCCACTTCACAGGCTCAAATGCTGGAGAGACAACAGAGCGTGGAAGTATCCTCATTCAGGGCTCCAACTGGCTAGAACCAAGACATTAGAGAGAAATACAAAGAAATAAAGGCTAGAAATCAAAGATTGAAGGCCCAAAGCTATGCACATTATCTTAAAATGGCTCCTACTAATCAAACAAGGCTAATGTCAGCCTTTGATATAAAAGAAGGTAAGATGCAGATGACTTTCATGAAGCCTACCACACAATAGCCTAGGTCAATAGCAGATTACTTGAAAACAGGCTTTGAAGTATTGGCGAAGGATATACATCCTATTAACCAAATAGAATTACACAAACAGACCGGGGAAATGGTCTATTCCACCTTGACCAGTAAGGCCATTGCAACACATCAACTCCAAAATTCGCTGAATAATATATCAGTGCAATTATAGTTAGAGAAGGCCTCTTCACAAGCCAAGGTTACCAGGATAAAGTCCTTAGAGGACTTAATCATAGAGTTGGGTCATGATCCTAAGGATGTAAAGGCTGCAGAAAAGCTAATCAAAAAGAAAAACGATGGCATAGCTGCATTGAAAAAGCAGCTCAAAATTCCTCCTCTACATCTACAAACAGCTAAGTATTAGAAACTCGGAAGGAGGAAGAGCTTATGGACTTAGTCGTTAAGCTGAATGATCAACTAAAAGAAACATAGAAAGAGCTAGATAACTTGATACAATCTAGACAGAGTGAGGTGGCCACCACTCCTTAGACTGTAATTCCTACAGTCTCTATAGCAGTGCCCTCCACATTAGCTACTTCCTTAGCACCAACAGTTCCACTAGCTACAACTCTGCCAGTCACAGGTACATCCACAAGCACAGGTACATCCACAGAAAAGATAGTTGAATTGGTAAAAGCCATGGAGGAAATGACCATCCAGGCTATTGAACTCAAAAAGCTTAGAGAAAAAATGTCAAGTTTGGAAACTGATTGCAAACTTGCACAAATACAACAGACGGAAGAAGCTCAGAAGAATTAAGGAATGGTAGAAAGGAAAAAAGTCCTTGAAAATGACTTGACATTGCAAAAACCACTAGGAGATATAAAGGAAATTCTTTGGGCCAACATCATTGACTTCGTCAATGATGTTTGGCCATCTATTCAAGTAATTTTTGAGCAAATTGAACTGGTAAAAGTGGCTATAGAAGCAATTCACAAGACAATGGAAGAGTTGGGATACAAGCCTGAAGAGGCCAACCAGTTGATAGCATTCTTGAACAGCAGGAATAGGTATCAGCTGGATGAACTAGGCATAGAAGATAGAATAGGGGCCATCATAGAAATCAAGAAGATTCTTACCAAAAGGAACATTATGCTCATTCTTGAGAAAAAAATGCCAAAGCATCCAGGCTGATATTGACAGATTTATGACAAAGTTTGGTATTTTAAGGGAAAAAGGACTCCCTAGTCGTATGGTAATACATGAAAAGCTTATGACCCAAGATGATTATGTTGAAAGACTAAACAAGTTGGCCAGCATCCAAGCTAGTACTTCAGGGGTAAAATCTTTGCTCACTAGAAAGGTATTATATCATAATCTGGATAATCTGTTTTTCCTAGAGCATGAGGTAAAGCACTTGTTCGTCAATAGGCCAAATTTTGCCAAGTATACCGAAGTTGACGAGATATATAGAAAAATGATAAGGATGAAATTACCTGAAGGTGAATGGTGGATGAAACTAACAGATTTACTATTAAAGTTACTACAGTAAATATGTATGGCAGCCAGGTAAAACAGGTAAAATAAAGTCAAAGTGTAGCAGGTAAAGAGTATCAGTAGGTAGAAGACATAAAGTGATTCCAGCACATAAGTATCAAGCAACTGAAAGAGCCAAATCCAAATTACAACAGCCAACACAGTCACAATAAAAGGGACAGCAAGATGACAGTTCTCCATCTGTCTCTATCTTCATGCTTGAAGATATTTTTGGTTTCCTAGAATAATTCTCATATTGTTATGAGATATTTTGTACCATTTTTTGTATAAATACTTCACAATTTGAAGTAATTAGTGTGGATTAAAATACATTTCTGTGTACATTTTATATCAAGCTAAGGAGCTATTGTATTCAAGATTGCACTGGTTTTGCTGGGTCATGAAATAAAGCTAAAGACATTTCACTAGATTCTTGTGCACAACTGGAAACAAATAAGTATTATATCTTTATGTTTAATTATTGTTTTCTCATCATGTTATAAATATTCACATTTTTTCTCTATGAAATTTGAATAGTAAACAAGGAATGATATCTCGGAACTAGCTTAAATGCTCTCTGTTTTGACCGTTTACTTTCTCAATGTTTTATGCTAAACTATCTTGGTCTGGGAATTCTTAATTGCTCCCTTACTTTCGTAGTTTCCCCACTAGGTCCATAGTAAAGGATTCTTAGTTGCCCTTTGATACTGATCTCCTTGCTTTCTTCATCTTGATCCTGGTTTAAGGATTCTTCATTGCCCTTTTACCCTGGTTAGGACTACCTCATCCATTTAAACCTACAGATTTGCTTTTTGTTGTGCTAGCTTTCCCTGTGAACTCTTCCTTTAGTAATTGATCTGATCTAGTTAAGCCACTCTTTGATTGACTCCATAGCCCAATGGCTTGAATACTTGTTTTGCCCATCTGTTTTCTTAATTCCACCACCCAATCAAAACCAAAACACCATGAGCATTAAGAATTAGCCTGAAATCTTATGAAAAAAGAATTTAAATTATAAAGAGAGAGCCCTCTCTGGACTTAGGTTGGCTAGAACCCGAGTCTAAAAGATTAGGTTTGTGGTTACCTCGGATTATTCCTTGTTTTATAACTTCTAGGGAAGTCTTTTGAGTGATAACACACCCAAGATTGGGATCTTATAGGAATGAAGTTTGGGTTTCAATTGAAAAATTCTTTTCAGCATTTAATATTACTGCTATTCCTAGGGATCAAAACATGCATGCAGATTCCTTGGTTGTCTCTGTAAGTTCCTTTAAAATCCCTGATAAGATGCTTGTCCAGTATCAAATTCAATTCAAGTATAGACCATCTATTCCTGACAATATTAGGTACTATTACCTTTTTGATGATGACGAGCAACTAAAATCCTTTTTGCAAGTCATAGATGGATTCTCAAATATGCAAGTTGAGGAAGAACCACTTGATAATATTGAAATTGGCAGCAAAGATCAAACACCACAATTTGATTCTAGAATTGCTGATAATAATATTATTCAAATCTCTAACAATTTTATTCCAAAAGGGTTACTCCCTCTTGAGAAGCTCTTTGATCATAATGATGTCCCTAAAATCCACTTTCTGATTCATCGGATGAAAATATTGAAATTTATAACGTTAGAAGATTTAAAGAGATCAGAAATGTTAAAATTTCTACATCCATGTCAATGGAAGCTAAAGATAAATATTTAGCCCTCCTTAAGGCTTACAAAGATGTTTTGCATGGTCTTATAGTGAATTGAGAACCTATGATACATCTCTTATTGAACACAAAATTCCATTAAAACTAGAGGCAAAACCTTTCAAACAAAAATTGAGAAGAATTAATTTTGTACTTCTTCTTGTAATTGAAAAAGAACTAAAGAAGTTACCGGATGCTAAAATAATACTTCCATTAAGATATTTAGATTGGGTAGCCAACCTAGTTCCAATGAGGAAAAAGAATGGTGAAATTAGATTATGTGTGGATTCTAGGAATTTGAATAAATCTTCCCTGAAGGACAATTATCCATTACCTAAGATGGATCAATTACTTCAGATAGTTTTAGGATCCCAAAGAATTTCCATGTTAGATGGTTTATGCAGATATAATCAGATTATGGTTAGTCCAAAGGATAGAGAAAAAACTGCATTTACAACTCCAAGGGGAAAATTCATGTATAATCGGATGCCTTTTGGGTTAACTAATGCTGGAGCCACATTTCAATGTGCTATGTATCTTTCATTTGTAGGTAAGATCAACAAATTTGTTGTTATTTATTTAGATGATTTAACTGTTTTTTCCAATTCCGATGAAAAAAATTGAAGCATTTGAGAAAGGTTTTTGACAGGTGCACAAAATTTGGGATTTCTCTTAATCCCAAGAAGTCTTTGTTTGCACTTCAAGAAGGAAAACTGCTCGGCCACATCATTTCTAAAGAAGGAGTAGTCATTGATCCTAAAAGAGTTTCAACAATTCTGGAACTCATATTACCAAGGAACAAGAAGGAAGTTCAAGCTTTGCTTGGCAAAATTAATTTTTTAAGAAGATTTATCCCTAACTATGCAGAAATAGTTAACGACATAACTGATATGCTGAAAAAGAATCATGAAATGAAATGGTCTTTTCCTTCTAGGTATGCATTTGATCAGATTAAAAAGGTCATTACAGAATCTCCCATCTTAGCCAGTCCAAATTATTCCCAACCTTTCCGTGTTTTTTCTTTTGCTTCTGAAACCACACTAGTTGTTGTTCTTTTGCAAAGGAACAAAGATGGAGATGACCAACCCATTTCCTTTTTTAGCAAGGTCATGAGAGATGTTGAGTTAAAGTATGACATTGTTGAAAAACATGCCTACTCTTTAGTTCAATCTCTGAAAGCATTTAGAGTCTATCTACTCCATTCTTCTGTCATTGCCCATGTATCTATTAGTGCTGTCAAAATTGTTCTAACTCAACCTGACATTGGTGGAAGGAGAGGGAGATGGATAACTAAAATATTAGAGTATGATATCATCATCAAGGCTACCAAATTGATAAAAGGTCAAGGCCTGGCCAAGCTCCTTGCTGAATCCAATTGCAAGATCTTAGGAATAAATGTTGTTTTTGACATCCCAATTGAGAAGAATACACAAGAACCTTCTGCAACCCCTACACAGGAGAATCCACAAGAACCTTCTGCAACCCCTACACAGGAGAAACTACAAGAACCTTCTGCATTAGATCAGACAATTTTGATTCACATTGATGAAATTTTTTGGTTATTAGATTGATACTTTGACATTGTGAATTTTCGTAGAGGATTTTAATGTCTAGCTGAATTTAGCAGAAATCAATGTAAAACACTGAAATTCAAAGCTGTTAAGCATTGTATTGTGAATGAAAATTTTTACTAGAAAGATCCTCTTAATATCCTTCTACTTTTCCTAATAGAGAATGAAACATAATGAATCATTGATGAATTTCATGCAAGAATTTATGGAGGCCACTATGCTTGGAGGGCCACAACATAAAAGATCTTAAGGGCGTGGTTTTATTGGCCTATGCTTTTAGCACAGGTGGGAGAAAAGGTTGGGAGCTATACACAGTGTCAAATGTTTGCTGGAAAGCAAAGATTAGTATCTCTTCCATTGGTTCCAGTCTTAATCCAAGCACCATTCCTTCAATGGGGATTGGATTTCATTGGTGAAGTTCATCCTCCATCAAGAAATCAATACAGATGGATATTGATTGCTACAGACTACTTTACCAAGTGGGTAGAAGCCATTCTAGTCAGAAATGCAACTAATACTGTTGTGATCAAGTTCATTGAAGAATATATATTGTCTAGATTTGGATGCCCTCAGCAAATGGGAACAAACAATGCACAAGCATTCAATAGTATTAAGATGATTGAATTCTGTCATAAATATCAGATCTTGTTGCATCACTCTACACCATATTATCCATAGGGAAATGGACTGGTAGAGTCCTCAAATAAAATTTTAGTTAGAGTAATAAGGAAAAAATTGGAGGATCATAAAAGGAGTTGGGATAGTCATCTTATTTATGCACTTTGGGCCAACAAAATTTCACCCAAAAGATCAATAGGTAAATATCCTTTTCAACTTGTTTATGGAAAAGAAGCAATATTTCCCACACATTTAGCTTTTCCTGTTTTAAAGTTTTTGCAAGAGTCAAATGAATAGACTGATGAATTCTCTTGAAGAATAAATTAGATCATAGAATTGAATGAAGAAAGAGATTAAGTACAATACAAGCTTCAGAAATATCAGAGTAAAATGAAAAGCTTGTTTGATAGGAAATCCAGGGAAAGAGATTTCAGGCAAGGTGATTTGATACTAAGATGGGATGCTAGTAGAGAAGACAAAGACAAACATGACAAGTTTGAAAACCTTTGATTGGAAACTTTTAATATTGCTGAGGTCAAGGGTAATAACACTTTCATTCTATAGAATTTGGAGGGAGAGTATTCCCCATTGCCTATCAATGGGAAGTACTTGAAGCACTATATTCAATATTGAGAGGTTTCCAGTTATTCACCATTGTATTATACCAGAGAGTTTTATTTTACATGCAGTGTGTATTTGTTTCAACAGAAGACCCCATTAGCCTGAGGAGAAGGCACATGGATATGCAGGTTTTTTGCATCATGCAGGAGGAAGAAGTCCCGAGTTGGAGCCGATATTGTAACATACTTTATTTTTGATAAGTTAGTTGTTATTTTATAAAAGAGGGTATAAAAAATAAAGAAAAAAATGAAAATATGAAAAAATAGAAAAATAAAAAGAGATGAAATAGAACCCCATCAAAATAAAGTAAAAAAGATTTGAATAAGTGTGCTTGTTTAAGTGCCACTTCATGAATAAATTCCATTTGTAATAATAAAGGTCTGTGTGCAGTTTGTTTTTATGCCACAACCTTTTCTTCTTATATGAATCAAACTGTTTAATCATGATTAGATCATTTATATTTTTGTTCTACACTAGAGAATAAATTCAACCAAACAACTTAATCTTGGTTTAAAATTAGAAATTAGGTTAGATTAGGACAAATAAAAGGCCTAATATGCTTAAAAATTGGCCTATAGTCATATAGATTAGGCTTAGATTAGTTAAATATTTTAAAAGGGAAGCTAGTTTAAACGCACCCTTAGTTAGATTAAATTTCATTATTGTTTAATTACATTCCTAAAAGGGTGATTAATTATTGTAAATAAATATGTTTTTATGTTTTAAACTAAAGTCGTAAATGACAAAAATCTTTTGTTGGCAAGTGTTAATATTTGGGTGGAAACCAATGGTTATTGGCCTCCCCGCCGAGATCAACGGTGAGGATGCTATTTGCAGCCCCTCACTACGAAATGTGATAACGCCGGGCGGGGGGGGGGGGGGGGGTGTGAAGAACGGTTATGCCGTGGGCCCCCTCACCTACGTGTCACTCCCTCAATACCTCACAGCCCCCTCGCTCCAAACCACTTACCACTACCACCCCTCCAAAATCCGCCATCGACGCTCCTGCACTTCCTGATACCGCGCCAACGATCACTTCTCATGTGCCATCCTCTTCCAATCACTCCATGTCATGTGTCCTCACCTGATATTTCTTAATTGTTCCCACGTATCCGTTGCTGCCATAAATTCCCTTCCCGTTAACACATTAATTTTCTGATTAGCTGATCAACAACAACCTTTAATGTAATGGTCATCCTAAAACCCTGTTAAATATTCATATCCCTTGTTACATTTGCCTTCTTCTATAGTTCTTTCACTGTTCTGCCTGCGAATTCTCTATTTAGCCAAATCTGTAACTAGAAGTATCCTTTAGCTATCTCTGCATTTTTCTGCCTTGCACCATTACAACACTGTTATACCCATGGCTCCAAAGAAAAATCATAAACCCTTTGCCAGCTCCTCTGCAACTCTTGAAACCCCAAAGGCCTCTGATGCCTTGGACCTGGACCATATCCCATTAGTTGATCAATATTTCAAAGTTGCAAACACCGAAAGTGAATTCGACATGTTCAAATTACACAACTGGCTGAAGCAAACCTACACTGATTCTGAGGATGAAATAAAGCTCTGGGAATCCAATTTACCTTTGTACATGTTTCCCCAGACTTATTCCTTTCCTGACCTGGTTATCTGGTGCCAATCCAAATATAGTCCCTTACAAAGAATAGTTGTAGCTCAAAATGGAGACATTTTGATAACTATTTCTGCAGAAACCATGAACTAAATTCTTCTAATACCTGACAGTGACTCCCTTAGTTTTTTCTAAATTGCAGCCCTAATTGATATGTATCACAAGATAACTTTCCCTCAAAGAGCTCAAATATTTGAGATCTTTCTCCCTGAAGATGTTGAGCTCCCCAAGAAGAATCCTCCTTACACAACATCTATATTCCCTGAAAGTGCCAAACATATTATTTCCCTATTTTCTCTCTTATTAGGCTATCAATCAGACCAATGGGTAGATGAAGCTATCCTAGGCTATCTGTCTATCTTTTCCAAGGAAAATATGCCTTTCTTCATGTATAACTACAATCAATTTTTGGCTGAAGTGATGCATGAGCAATTGATGAAACTCACTACTGAAGGAGTATTTAAATACTTAATTTTATTTCATATGTTTATTTTTTAGCAAGGAGACAGGTTGCCTATTGTTTTGCAAAAGCAGGATGATCAGCAAGAGAATCAATCAATTATTCACTGGACATCATTGATTAGGAAGAACTCAACTGAGTTCAGATTCTCTGATTTGATAGACTATTTCATCCACCCAATTTCACTGCTCCTCAGCAGTCAAAGTGAACCCAGGATCAGCTCAGAAAATAAAGAATGATAGTTTGTATGTTCAGGAAATGCATAAAACACATAGGTTGAACAAAAGAATTGCAGAGTCAATCATTGATGTCTTAGACCTTGGACCAAGCCAAGGAAATCCTATGGGAAGATATTAGTCAGGCCATGAATGAAGTATGGCCTTCCATTCAGATCATTTTTGAGCAAGAGGAACTCATAAACAAATGACAGGTAGCCATTGATCAAGTGAAGCAGCTACTCAAAGATAAACCAAGTGAAGCTGCATACATGATTAGAGTTCTTAACTTGAAAACTAGGGCTGAATTAGAGCAGATTCAAATTCAGGATAGAACAAAACCATCTTTGAAATCAAGAAGGTGTTGCAGAAGAAGAATTTGATGACTCAGTTAGAGACCAAGTCTCAAACCTTGAAGACTTCGGTCCAGAGGTTTCATTTTCAATTTAATTAAGTGAATAAGAGAGGATTGTCAGGATTAGTGGCCCCAAATGACAAGATGATTAGTCTAGAAGAATACTGCCAGAAGCTTTATACCATAGCCACTAATAAATCAAACTTTACAGGTATAAAGGGGATTATTACAGGGAAACAAGCATTAGAAGCTTTATATTTTGATTTAACTATTAAGCATGAAATTAAATTTTTTTTTGTAAATAAGCCCACTTTTGAGAAATACACTGAGGTTGAGGAAGTTTATAGAAACTTGGTAAATCTTGCCATACCAAGTGAAGACCGATGGGATCACTTATGTGAAGTTATTGAGTAACTCTCATCAACAATTGAAGGACATATGGGAAACACTTTTTGGGGACCACATCATCAACAAATTCCTAAAGGATAATACCACCACTTAAGCAATTTTCAAATTCCTACAATTTTGTACTATTTTTGTAATTTTGTTTCGAAAATATCTAGTAGAACTTTTTGTATAAATAAATCCTCCTTCAAGTTATTAAGGGTTGAACCCTTGTATGAGCATTGAGAACATAATTGTAACTGAGCTGGAGTTTTTCCAAGCTAATGAAAGGATTCTAAATTTTCCTACTCTAGTTCTGTCTTCTTGTAAGTTTTCGTATGTGCTTATTTCATTATGTATTTCTTCATATATTCAATTCTTTATGCAGAGAACTGGGTAAGATCATACTGAGTATTAGTCAATCTAAAATCGCCTTGAAGTTATCAACAATAACTAGGGACTAGCTTATAAGACTATTTGTTATTATAAACTCCCCTATATCTATTAATTGTCAGATAAATATGCATTTGTTTGAATATATTTTGTTCTAACGGAAACGTTGTTTGCCTGTATTCTTTGCTTATAACCAATCAAATATTTTGTTTTAATATTTAGCAAGTTATACCATCACATATTCTGCTATTCATTCACTTTAAAATCAATTAACTATAGCTAGACAAATAACAAGCCCTTCATCTAGTTTAGTAATTGTTGAGGCTTAAACACCTGTTTTAAATAATTCATATCATTTTTCATCCATAAAATTTAAACCCAACAAAATATTTTTGATGCTATGGCATGACTAACTGACCTAGAGTCATCATAGAGGACAAGTGGAAGCATGCTGACATTTTATACCTCCATCATTTGCTTCAGATATCCTGATTACCTGATTTGTGGGGCCTTGTAATTTTGTTGGTATGTGTGTCTTTTCAGCTTGTTCTTCATTTCTAGTATGTGTTGTTCTTCTTGCTTCAGAGTGGGGTCCTTTTCTACTTCTTCTTCTTCTTCCTCATCTGATTTAATTGGGGGGAATTTCCATCCTTTTGGTTGCTTCCCTGTTTTCTTCTTTCTTCGCCGCTCTTTCTTGGCATCATGGCATGTGTTCTATAAGTGCCATGTTTGGCGACATATATGACATATGAAAGCTGTGTTCTCGAAGTCAAAGATTTGGGTTCAACTTTTCTTATTGTGTATCAGTTGAATGCGATCTGGTAGGCCTTTACTAAGATCCACTTCCACACATATGCGTGCAAAAGTATATATTCGTTCTCTCATCCTTTGATCATCAGTCTTTATGTATCGGCCTAATATATTTGCAATGGTTTCTAGCACTTGATTGCTTTAGAAGTGTAAGGGAAGGTTATGTAGATTTATCCAAACCAACATCCTTGATACAACCATGGTGTTTGCATGAAAATCTGGAAACCATGGAGTGGTGAAGAGGCTTGTCGATCCCTAGAACCATGGGCCTTGTTTTGAAATAATGTCTCTTTCTTCTAATGATGCGAATTTTACAATGAAGAAGCCTTTGGAGCAGAGGTGTATCTCACAATTCATTGTCTAATTTGTGAAGATCCAATGAAACAGATCCATTGGTTTTGGCTAGAAACCTTTGAATCTGCATATGAGGGCTTGTGCTTCATAGATTGTGTAGAAATCGTTTGTTTCTAGAAGTTCTATGTTTATTTATGGGACATAATTTTCCTGTTCCACAATATATGGATTGGGAGCATTAAGTGACTGAGATGAGCTTGTTGTAGCTTTTGATTTCCCTTGGAGGATGTTTTTGTATGAGAGGCCAACTTTGTTATGATCCTAATTTGGTTATGTTCGTTTGGGTTATTTAGATACAACAACTCCTCCTATTCCTTTAGATTTACTTGATCCCTCTACTCCTCCCCTTAGTCTTAGATTGAGAATGATGGAAGAAGATGGAAGGATATCATACTCATGTATACTTCGATCATTTTGTAAGGATCTAAATCCATATATTAGATTTTGGATCTGGTATGGATATCCCAATTTATTCATAATATTCAACTTTAGTTGATGTACTTGCCGGAGGGTTGTATGCAGATCACTGAGGATGTGCCTGTCGGGGCTTTTATGAGGATTTGGAAAGATTCAGGAAAAATAAACCCCTTGTGTGTCGCGATCTGTGAAACAGGGACAAAACCGAAACCTTGTAACCTTGGCAGGATCTGCATATAGGTATGTTGGCCATCTTCTTTACCTTCGCTATCCAATTGCCATAGATTGAGATCGCCTTCTTCCCATCTTTTCCACAATCCTCCACCCTTTTCTCCTAGACTTCGTGATTTGGAAATACTCAGATCCGAAGAGAGTGGTACATATCTTTCCACATCAGATCTCGATCTACTATTTTTGAGAGATCAGACCACCAATCTATCACAAGGTGCAGCAGATATGGGGCATGGTTACTTGGCCTCAAGTAATAAGATAGATTTGTCCACAACAAGAGCCAATAGATTGTCATAGAGCTGAGGTCAACTTCTAATTTCCCCGAGTGCCATAGAAAACGTAGACTACCCAGTTGCTCAGGAAACCATCCTTTTCATTTTAACTCAATGTCAATAGATTCTCAAAGAGTAAACCCAGATCGCGCAGATACTTCTGGATTTGGCCAATGTGAGGGTCGATCTAGCCTTTGGGTGATCAGATCTGGTGGGATCTAACCCGATCCATGGAAGAATCTTTGAGCCAGATAGGGGGCGATCATCTTTTGCCAAAGGAGTCTATTTGCCTCTGGGATATCATGCTTGGGTTCATGGCGATTTCGGAAAGGCAGCTGATTGGCGAAGTTTGCAATGCCATTGTCAGAGCTACTATGGGAGTAGCAAGCTCTTGTCTTGTGATCATCCTTGAGGCCCAAATAACTGGGTTGATGAGTTGCACCGATGCGGAGAGTAGGTTCAATAACCTTCACCATTAGATCCCACCCTTTTTGACACTTATTGTTATGCTAAGTCCAGTGTTTTACAATATATGGCAGAACATTGCAAATAAGTTTCCCAGTGTTAATTATCTTTCATTTATCACTTATTGCATTCATTGTGGTCGAATTTTCAATTGGTATAAGCTTATTAATAAAGAACATAGGAGCATATTAGTATGCCATGTATTGGATTAGAGCAGTGATTGGAGAAGCATATTGGATTGCACTGAGAATGTATTGGATTGGGGCAAGAATATATGCAGCATATTGGAACAACGTTCATTTGGAGAGCGTTATTTTATATGGAGTAGCGTTCATTTAGAACATGCATCATTTTTTATATGGAACTATGTTTATTGGCAGGGTTTATATTACGTTAATATTATTTGTGGAGAGCATTGATTCTTTGTAGGTATTGATTTGCATGTGTATTTTCCTTGCTAGATTTTGCATGCATGGTATTGCATGTGGTTCTTTTTCTATTGTGGCATGAGTTTTGCTAGGTGTAACAGTGTTTTTAGCCTAGCCTTGCCATTTTCGGATAGCCATGGTGTGATGGGGTTCTCATGTTTTAGTTGAGTTGTATTGCCATATGGATTCGAAGCTGAGTGAGATGGATCTCCAAAATGATAGAACACACAAACTAGTAGCCCCTGAACCAGATTGTGGGTTGTGGTAAAGATGGATTTTGTGTTGCCTCATATGGCCTAGGAATCCTTGGTTGTGAATGGTAGGATATACTTAAAGCATAGAGGTGCTTTGCTCTCCATTGCGCCAAGTAATCCCGAGTTGGGAAAAGTGGTAAATCCTGGAGAGTGGGTCTCGGTTTAGGGTCTAGTGATCTAGTGTGGATTGTGGTAAAGCCTGAGAGACTGGGGTCTCGGTTTAGGTCCTAGTGATCTGGGTTTGGATTGCGGTAAAGCCTGAGAGACTAGGAGATAGAAAAATTCCTCACAGTGTAGGTGAAGAAATCTAATGGCATCCATGCTTGTTGGCCTAGTGATTGGGTGGTGTTAGGCATGGAATCCCCCCAAGGCATGTTTTGGGGCTCAAAGCCCAAGTTTTGACTGAATTTGATTGTAAAGCTCCGCAAATTGCGGGCGCGGGGTGCAAAAGTATAATAGAGTCACAGGGTTGTCCGCCCTAGTTTTGTAATGTAATGTCGGCTGGATAGACCTACGCATGGTCCACGGACCATGGGATTGTATAAATAGAGCGAGGCTCTAAGTGTAAAAGATAGAAGATGAGAGAGAAGGGTAACAAGTCCAAGTGATAGAGTCACAACTGTAAAGTGTGTCTTTGGGTCGTAGAGTAGGAGAAGGCTCTGCAATTGAGTGCGCAGAGGCCTAGTAGTCCACAGCTGAGCGCGCAGACCCCAGAAGCTGAGTGTGCAAGGAGGAGTTGAGTCTATAACTGAGGAAGGAATTAATAAAGAGAAGTTTTATCATAATTCTGTGTATCCGTTCTTGGGTTAATGCATGTTTGATATGATTTGCAAAGATACTGTTTATTTACTGTGCGCACCTGTATGAATGGTTTATATTGTTAAGTATACTTAAAGCACTCAAGTAGGCAAACTTAATTAACTAACGTTTGGAACACCATTAAGGTCTTGGGTAATAATGCAGAGCGCAATGTTCAAACCCTTGGTAGGGCTACGTGAAGGCAGCATATAGGCTACGAGGTACGAGAAGGTGCGCGTAGCGACTTGCACGCAGGGTCAAACTGCAGACCACTTGAACTCATCAGACATCTCCAGCGTGTAGAAACCTAGTTCTAGCACCCTCCCATACTGCTTTAAGTGAGACCTAAGTCTGCAGTCCACGGACTATTGCCAAAATGGCTAGTAGTACCGAGATTTGTTTGACTAAATTAACTCTCAACCTGGGTCAGGCCCCAATAAGCCAACAGGGGGAGATAACGGTAAACCCTATTATGATGTGTTCATTGTGTTGGACTAGTGATATGGGATGGATTACAGTAAATCCTAGTTTCTATTGATGAGGGTGAGGTGGTTTAGCCTCGATGTGCCTGTGAGGGCCTAAATCTACCTCAGGCTGAGAAAGGAAGGATCTAGGGTAACATCAAACCACACTTAACCTGGTAGCTAGCCATACCAGGTCGGGAAAGGGCTCTCTCCTTGTCAATCTCAGGAAAATATAGAAAATGAGGCTTGATATGACTGATGTAAATACTAATTTTAGGCTAGGTATATGCTCAAAAGAGTTTGATTGAGTTTTATGTTGGTTTCCTAGATCAAAAGTGAAAGGCAGTTTTGGGTCTGGGGAATGGACTCAGCCTTGCAAAGGTTTCTGTGGGGCAAGATAAGCAAATGATTTAGTACTTTAAATTGAGTAAGATGGAGGGTCTTAAGACTGGTGAGGAGTTGGAGAGGGCATGAGAGTCTCAGGAATCCTCTTCAAATAGTTGAAAACATGAAAAACTAAATAAACCCTAGGTAGAGCACTGCAACATCAATGATTTCTACTTTTATCCTCGATTCATTTAGTTCAGCTGAAAAGAGAGATATAATGGCATACATAAACACATGTAAACTTGAATTACAGAAGAAAAAACAATACCAAATCAACTTGCCACAAGAATCCCACAAAATGTTGCAAACCCTGGTCTATTCCTTTGCCAAACTGTAGAGATGAATGTACAATGCTGCTCAAATATTTTACAAGAGTCCAACCTTGACAAATGGCTGAAAACACACTAGATATAGGAAACAAACAACTCATGCTAGGCTTTAGGGGTCAAATTCATGAGTTTAGGAATTGTTTCAACAAGATCTAAACTAAGAACTAAAAAGTGGGTAGTGGAACAACTTGCCTCTAAAACCTAGGAAACTGATTCATTTAGTTTCAAAACCACCAATACAAGATGTATCTACCTCCATGAGTGAATTTTCAACATTTTTACATCAAAGTCCATCAATTTACATCAATTTACATCATGAGTTTGACCATGAGAGAGAAAAAAGTCAAATTGGGAAAAACTAGGTGAAAAACAGAGTTTTTTGGCAAAAATAGCAAATTTCCATCCTGTGCGCTGCGCCACTTTCCCTGTGCATAGTGCCCTTTTTCAGCTACTGTTGGAAGCCTTCCCATGAACCAAATTTTCTCCAAATGGGCTTTTTGGAAAGGTCTATCTATCTACTTTCCAGAACAAGTGAAATTTCTGAATTTGGTATCAATTTTCCCCTCCAAAAGTGAGTTCTCCCAACACTGCTTCCTGTGTGGCCAAAAAGGGGCAGAGAGGGCATTTTTGAGGTGTTTTTGACACTTTTGGAATCTCAAAACTTGAGAAAACTTTCTAGTAATTTCTAGGCATTCATAATTTTGCATGAATAATCCAAAAATATAAGGTTTTCCTCCAGAGGAGGTCCCTAGCAAAAGCGAGCGCCGGGTGGCGCTACGCACCAGGTAGAAAAACTTGTTTTTTCCTTCAAA
>APFE031183856.1:0-10897 GCA_000404065.3 Pinus taeda
ATGATCCCAGAACTGTGAAGGAAGCAGTGGATTCAGAGGATGGAAAACTCTGGAAAGAGGCCATGGTTGATGAAATGACATCTTTGCAAAAAAATGAGGCTTGGGATCTGGTGGAGTTGTTGGCTGGAAGGAAACCCATTGGCAGCAAATGGGTGTTCAAGAAGAAGACAAATGCAGAAGGGAAGGTGGAGAAATACAAAGCTCGGTTTGTAGCAAAAGGTTATTCCCAGGTGCCGGGAATTGATTTTGGTGATATTTTTTCTCCTGTTGCCAAGGTAACTTCTATTAGATTACTTTTATATGTTGTTGTTGCTTTTAATTTTGAGGTAGAACAGATGGAAGTGAAGATAGCATTCTTTCATGGGGATTTGGAAGAGGAAATCTACATGAAGCAACCTGAAGGCTTTGCGGTGAAGGTAAGAAAGAACTAGTATGCAAGTTAAAGAAGTCTCTGTATGGGTTAAAACAGTCACCAAGGATGTGGTATCAGAAATTTGATACATTTATACGGGGACTTGGCTTCACCAGAAGCAAAGCAGCTCATTGTGTGTATTTTAAATTAATTGGTGACAGTGTTATTTATCTGGTCTTGTATGTGGATGATATGTTGCTGGTTGGAAATGACAAAGAAATTATCTAGGATTTGAAGACCCAATTGTCCTCCAAATTCGACATGAAAGATCTCGGTGCTACAAACTATATTTTGGGCATGGAAATTAAAAGAGATCGGAAAAAGAGGAAGCTCTGGTTAAACCAGAGAAAGTATGTCGAGATAATACTGCAGAGGTTTAATATGCAGGATAGTAAACTAGTGAAGGTTCCTATTCCTGTAGGTGTGAGGTTATCTGTTGAACAGTGTCCGAAAACACAAGAAGAGGAAGAGGACATGTCCCGTGTTCCATATGCAAATGCAGTCAGTAGCTTGATGTATGCAATGGTCTATACTAGATCAGACATTGCACATGCAGTGGGAGTATTGAGCAGGTTTATGTCAAAACTAGGGAAGGAGCACTGGACAACAGTGAAGCGGGTTTTCAGGTATTTGCGTGGCACTAGTGATTATGGTTTTTGCTGCCAAGGAAGACCAGGATTGGATAGAGTGTTGGATATTCATGGCTTTGTTGATGCAGACTGGGCTAGAGATCAGGATCAAAGAAGATCTACAAGTGGGTATCTGTTTAACCTATTTGGAGGTGCAGTTAGTTGGATGAGTAAGAAACAATCTGTAGTGGCACTATCAACTATAGAGGCAGAATACATGGTAGCCACTCATGCAAGCAAGGAAGCAATTTGGTTGTAGAGATTGTGTTCAAGTATGGGGTTAGTAAAGCGAGCTATAAGGATAGACTGTGACAGCCAAAGTGCAATTTTCTTGGCAAAGAACCTTGCTTATCATTCAAAGACAAAGCACATTGATGTTCAGTATCATTTTGTGAGGGATATGATAGAAGACAAAAAGGTGTTGTTGGTAAAGGTGGACACTTTGAAGAATACTGCAGATGCATTGACAAAATCTGTCAGCTGTGAGAAGTTCTCTTGGTGTAGAGAAACAATGGACATTTCAGGGCTGGAAAAATGACTAAGCTCTCCTGTGGCCCACTATGGAAAGGAAAGAACAAGTGGGAGATTGTTGGGTTGTGTTATATTCTTTCCACGACTAACCTACATAGTGAACCGAGGGTTAGTGTCGGGCGGGTAGCCCCCCTCTCCGGGGCCCGGGGCACCACCTCGAGAAATTTTTTTTTGGACCATATATTAGGTTGGGCGAACCTACCTATGGTTTTTTGATCCATGGTTTTGGACGAGATGGTTTTCAGTCCATGGTATTGGATGCTTCAGCATGTATAAATATGTATTGTAACATTAAAAGGAACATTAATGAAAAAATCAAGCTAGTAGTCCTGGTTTTGGGATCCAGGGGAAAATCTTTGTGCATATGTGTTTTATGTGTTATGCTCTCGCATTGTTTATTTTCTTTGTTTTAGAATTCGTATGCAGGTAATTTCTGTATAGGGTTAAAACCTACAGGGGGGGCCTAGATTCCTAGGAATGGATATCTTTTCCTCAAATATGGGAAGGAACTTTCGTATCATCAATGTCTATCCACCATATCATAGTAGGGTGGATCTTTGGAATCACCTCTTGCAACTATCGTTGATGAATTCTAATAACATAATTTTGGGTGGACACCTCAATTTCGTTATTCGTCATGAGGAATCCTGGGGTCATCATACACAGTTGGATCCCCTATTAGATTATATGGAACATCTCTTGTAACAACATCATATGATTGAAATCTCCATGAACAAAAAGAAACTAACATGGCATAATAGGAGAATTGGTGATACTACTTTGGGTAGGAGATTGGATCACTTTCTCATCAAGGACGACTTGCTTGGTATCCTCTCTAATTTTCATCAATGAATTGGATCTGGGGGTATCTTAGGTCACTCCCACATATATCTAGAACTAGATGATACATCCCTAAAACACAGAGCACCCTTCAATTTCAACTAAACCTGGTTATAGGACCTCGAATATCACAAATTGGTCATTGATTCTTGGAGAGACCACCCTCCTTCCCAAGGGTAGAAACTGGCTGAAGGATTTTTTAGAGAAACCATGTATTTAGACCAAAGGGAATCAAAGTGGGAATGTTCTATGTAATTCTTTCAATAAGTCCTCTAAATAATTCTTAGGTTCAGTGAGCAAATATTATTAGTAATTTCTCAATTCCATTTCAATGTTAAGATCTCACTATAACATCAAGCCATAACTATCTTTTGGGGTTGAAAATAAGTTAAGATGTTGATGTTAAACCATGGATAAATCGAAGAATTGTCTGTTCTTATCTCCTTCGTTTACCCACAAACTTTTAATTATTGCTACCATAGGAGTTCCTCTTATCTGTTACAGTCCCCCAAATATATTTGATGTTGGGCTTTGTGGCTGATAAGTTTCCTTGTTCTACCTTTGAGGATGATATTATACTAAACATGCTCCATTTTTCCCAATCAAATCCTTCTACGATTCAAAAATATCTTTGAATTCATCTTTATTGCATTGTCATAGATAATATGACGTAATTGAAAATTTGCTAGAAGTGATATGTTGTGGTACATTTTCCCATTGGAACTTATTTCCACTATTTAGCTAAATTCTGCTAAAGGCATGGATAATTTAGCTAAAACTCTTCTAAATTAAATGGATCATTTTTTGGATTCATGTCTAATCTAGATTCAAACTTATTGGTCAAATATTAAAGCCCATGATTACAAGAAACTTGTTGGTCTTTTGTTCATTAAATATTTTGAAAAAGGAAATTCATCTAGTCTAGAGCTTACGTGATGAAGGACCCCTCTTCTATTTCCCTAGGTATGAGTTCCATTGGATGTTTTCACTTCAACTAAAACTATGCTTCAATTACTAACTTCGAAAAACCACAAATCTATATCTGGTCATCTCATTGTTATGACTTGAATTGGAAGTGGAATCCACCCATGGTATCCATCCATGGTATTCACCTAGGCTATTGTAACTCGAGAAGCCACCGAGAAACTGTAGATAACATGCCTCACTTGGTAAAATGACAGATGGTTCCTTCAAATTGTAGGGTAAATGATTTATCCATATAATAAAGAATTATATGCTTTTCATATATTGTTAGGTATTGAGCGTGTGTATTTTATGTTCAATGTTTTTCCAAGAATAGTTGCATGCCATATTTATATTATTTCTCTCCTACTCTCTCTCAGTATTTATTGTTCCTAGATCATAGCCCCTATGATATAGATAAGTGGTATGAGAGCCAAGTTGATTTAACAAATGTATGTCTAGGCCATTTCTTTGAGATTCAAGTTATTATTTAGAGGAAAGATTAAATTTTCTCCTTGGTGAGGGTCAAGCCTTTTATTTCCTCAAATCATTCACCATATGGATTTGGTGAAATCACTTGCAAGGTCCAAAGGGATTGTGACTAGTAAATCCCTCAAGAAATAATTAGTAAGAAGAAAAGGATCAAATCCTATGGTTGTGGTAGCCATTAAAAGGGTTGTAGGAAGCTCCAAGATGAAGTATCATAATCATGACATGCCTCAAAATAGAGATGTGGTGGAGGAATTCTAGATTTGAAATGATGTTAGTGTTTATGTGCCCTTTGATAATAGAAAGAACACGTTGTATAAGGTTTTTTGCAAGAAAAATAAACTAATCCAGGTTTGAGTCTGGTGGAGGCATGGCCCCATGGCCAAGCTGCAAACCTGCCTCTTTCCCAATGATAGTTCTCGCAAGAAAGATTGGTACATTCTCAAATACCTCAATAATCCTCATTACGTTGTTGTCTTTGTTGATTCCACCCTGGAATACTACCTCACCCTCCAAGAATCGAGAGATTGTAGCCACACACAAATTAAGGATGAATACATGGCATATGCATGGGAGGAGAAGATGTACAAATAATATTGTAGTTTCTTATTTTTTCTCATCACTCCCAACATCCCAGACTACAAGGTTGAACATTATAATGATGTGGAGGATACCATCGACATGACCTACACTTGGCTCGCTATTTATCAAGCCTCTAGAGTGCTCATTGTTCTCCTCAACATTCAAACTAACCCTTTTCTTGCCAAGAAACCTGGCAAAAGGGCGACCACTATGCTAAGCATAGGGTCCCTCTCTGACCTCTCAAGAATAGAAAATCTAAGGCTTTATAGCTTTGAAGGTTACAATGACATCCACATGAGTCACGACATAGTCTCCATGAATATCATAGGAAATCGTGTGAATGACTTCATTATATTTTATCTCATACCATCCATGATTTTAACCACCACTCATATCTTTAAAGAAGTTCAAAAAATTTCATAGAAAGGAATGTTCACAAAGGAAAAAATGATGGCCATAGTGCATGGTGAGTTTGTGCTTCATAATAGGGGTAACGAAGGGTATGGACGTCATGTGGTAGTATTCCAAAACATGAACCAAGCCTTTGGTTCATGCTTATATTCTCGCAATGATACCTTGCTGACTACCTATGCATGAGATCCTAGAGTGAAGAGCCTCTTCTTTCTTCATACTGTAATCAGTACATGTTTTCAAATCACATCCAAAATGAGAGGAATATTTTAGATCTCCACCCACAACACTAAGAATTCCATTGGAATAATTTAAATGTTTCCAAACCCGCACCTATGTAAGATTTCAGACGTTTTCCATTGCCAAATCCTTTTCTAATCAAATACTTATGATATTGGCCCTTCTCAACGGAATATTTTTTTCATAGCCCATTGCAATGGCAGATTATCATTCTTGACCCCCTCCAACAAAATAATTTTGTCACTCACACTAGTTGGGTCAAAACTTTTGACATCATACACAACAAGACGAAGACATTAGACATTATAACCTTCTAGGGGAAGCTTACATCTTAGACCCATGTCAATGAAGATTTTCCCATCTAGGGCTTTTCCATATACTATTGGTATCAGAGTTGGACCACAAGTGTCATGGGGTATCAATATCTCTAGACCATGATTTATCACAGTTGTGGGTCACCTACAAACCCATGTTTACGGTTCAACCACGAAACACCCTTGTCACTGATGTTCATTTTCTAGGCCAGACACTACCAATATCAAAGTTGGCCCATAAACATTATAGGATACTATATCCTTTCACCTTTGCTCACAATGATTATGGGTCAAGCACACAAAACCATCCTATTCATTGGTTCAATTCAACAAAAGCTTATCATGAGGGAACTTAACATAATGGGAACCATTTCCTCCTAAGGGTAGAATCTTGATCGAAAATGGAAAGTAGTATCCACACATGGTATTTACCCATGGTATTGTAACTCAAGAAGGAACCTAGAATACCATAAATGATGGGCCTAACCTTGTAAAAGGACAAATGTGACCTCCAAAATGTGGGATAAATGATTTCTCCAATTAATAAAGAATTATTTTCTTTTCATATATTGTTAGGTATTCACTATGTGTATTTTCTATCTAAGGTTTTTATAAGAATTGTTTCAGAGGATATTTGTATGCTCTCTCTTCTTCTCTATATCAACATTTATGGTTTCTAAATCTTAGACCCCCGATATCCATATCAACCTCCCCTATTTTCATCCAAGGATTCAATCATAAATATTGTCTCACAAACGGGTAACCATGTCCTACAATATAAGGGATGAGTTGACTATTGTGAAGAAAGAGAAACATATATTCCTTATTAGATTGGTTCAATAGACAATGGAAATGAAGCCCATTTATGCCAAGCATATTAATTGATACTTTATTGTGGCCATTATTTGACTAGAAAAGATGTTTGAAAGCATAATATCATGGGGGATGTATAATAAATTAATTCCCCTTAATGCCTCATGTACATCTAATGTCATTGATTTATAGTTTCTTGAACAAGTAGTATCAATTTTAGAGAGCATATCAGTTGAGCACTTTGTTTCCTATAGAATAATCATAGTTAGCTTTTCTTTCAGAATTTTATTTTTAAATATATATTTGTTTGTTTCATTCATTCATCTAATAATTTATGATAATATCTTCCTTGGATATTTGAGGGGGTGGGGTGGAACATGTTTGTCGTCAATGCAATTATTCTTCAATTGACTAGCATTTCTCTAAACCCTTGTAGAAGTTTCTTACTTCTTCTTTCTTCAACCTTTTATTCTATTTTCCTATTTTTATCATTATTTTAGGGTTTTAGTTTTAATTTCTAAAGAAATTGACTAGTGATGCTTACATTGTATTTTTTATTGCTAAAATTATCCTTTTTTTATCAAGGAGTTTGTCAAAAGTTGAATTTATTGATTCAATATTGAGTGAGTTTCCTTTCCATCGCATTCTACTGCTAAATGCTACACATCAAGCTTGCCAAGCTCCATATCTTCTCCTTCCTCTAAGTTTGTTAGGTCTCTAATTTCTTAATCCATTTATATGTCTTTGTAGGCTCCTCTATTATTGTTTCTTCACTTGATTATATATCACTCTTTCCCATGTTTCTTATCACTGGTGGGATTACTCAGGATTATTGGTAACCTTGTTTAAGGTTTCCACCATGTTCTTGGATAGCATTTCATACCAATTACATGACTTTTTCCAATGAAATCAACATCCAAGGAGGGTTTTCTACCTTATTTTTTCTTTCTTACCACATTTTCAAAACTCCTAGGTTCTTTCTCTATTTATGGTTTAGGCATAGAGGAATCTTGTTTAAGAGGAAACTCCCTAAATAGGTTCCTATGCTAATGCTATTTGTGTTGATGCCGATTGTCGTGATGAAAGTCCTAGCAACATCCATTCGAATGAGTCTGAATTAAGAACATGTATTGGTACCATCAATACTTGATCATTGTCCCATGCCTTGAAAAGTGTATTAGTTGTTTGTAAAATACAAGGATGCAAGTTTTGAGAATAGTTTCATCTAAGGAATACATTATTTTAACTATGAATTTTCTTGCTAGTCTCATAGGTTAAACTTTTAGTTGTTCAATATTGTATACAAACTAAAAAAATATTAAGAAAATATATCTAAAACTACAACAAAATAAAAAAAGGGCAAGGCAAAGCAAGAAGAAAATAACAATCAAAATTGTTTCTACACTTCAAACTATACAAGGTAATATGTTCATGTTATTTTGAGAAGAAAACTCTGTAGGTAAACACACAAATTGAATAACCAAAATAAGATAAATTATCGCACTCCCCATATGATTAACAAAAAGAGGTAAACAAATGAGTAATTCACTATAAAATGTATTTTCAAATATTTAAAACATTTAGTATTAAAGTAACTTTAAAATATTTAAAATGTATTTAAATTATAAATATAAAGAAAAAATAACACATTTTGAATATAAATTTACATACTAGCACAATTATAAAAATTAAATGGCTAGTAAATGTTAATAATTATCAATCCATAGTAAAGATCAAAACATTTTCTTCATAATACATCTCATGTTGCTAAAATTTGATATTTTATAAGATTATTATTATTATTATTATTATTATTAAGCTAAACATATGTTCAATAAAGCATGGAAGAAGATTTTTATCCATGAAGATTGATATCCAGTTTATTATGGAGTTAATTAATCTATAAATAGGGTATGTTACAATACCATGGGCTCGAGCCATGGCTTCTAAATATCACATGTCGAAAAAACCATAGCTCATTTCACATGAAACTTGCTCATATGATATTTTGTTAACTAATCAATTTAACTAAAATGACAAAAAAAATGTAGCTACCTTGCACTTAAATCCCACTCTTTGATTTGTGTATACTACTAAAAAAATTATAGAATATTTAATGGTCCTATCATAAATCTAATAATAATTAATAATTACATTAAAATTTTGGAATCCCTATTCTATTAAAAAAAAAACATGTTTATCGATATAATTAAATTTGACTTCATCTTAACTTTGAGTTATCAATCACATTTGAAATGGGTGAACATATAATTTCATATAAGAAACTTGCAATCTTAAAATTAAAAAATGCTTGAGTTACCAATCACACTTGAAATGGGTGAACATATAATCTTATATAAGAAACTTGCAATTTTCAAATTAAAAAATACATGTCAAACTTAAGAGTAAATATATTACTATTAAACCCTAGATAAAGACATGTTATATATATTATTAAATATTGAACCTTAAATGAAAACTTGGCATATATATTATTGAATATTAAAACTTAAATAAAGATGTGCTATATATATTATTGAATACATAAAGATGGAAGAAATAGATAAATGTAACAAGCTCTCTTAACTCATTTCTAGTAATATTGAAACATTAATGGTTAATACTCACTTCTAATAACATTGAAACATTAATAGTTAATAGTAGAAAACATGGAACAAGAAAGAGCTTGTGTTAGGTTAAACAAAGTATAAATCACTTCTAGTAACATTGAAACATTAATGGTTAATAGTAGAAAGCATGGGATGAGAGAAAGCCTACACTAAGTTAAACAAATTATCTATTGTTACAGAGAAAAACAAGTAAAATTTAACTTCGAAAAGAAAAACTTACGATTTTCAATTAAAAAAAACTTAAAAATTCTATTGGTGTTAAAGCTAAATGAAAGACAACCAAGGAGAGAAAGGGAGAGAGAGAGGGAGAGGGAGAGGAGAGGGAGCGGATGAGAGGGGGAGAGAGAGGGTGATAGACACGGGGAGGGATAGGGGGAGGAAGAGATAGAGATAGAGATAGAGAGAGAGAGAGCGAGATCATGGGTGAGGAAGGGAGAGAGAGAGGGGGAGAGAGAGAGAGAGCGGGTGGGAAGAAAGAGAGAGGGGGAGAGAGAGAGGCATAGGGAGAGAGGAGGAAAGAGAGGGGGAGAGGAAGAGGGATATGGAGAGGGGGGGAGGGAGATGGGTAGAGAGATAAGGTGGGGTAGACAATGGGAGAGGGAGAGGGGGAGAAAGAGCAAAAGTGGGAGAGAGAAAGAGAGGGGGAGGGGGAGAGAGCGAGAGAGTGGGAACATAGAGAGAGAGAGAGAGGCGGGAAGGAGAGAGGAAGAGAGCAAGAGATGGTAAGAGAAAGAGGGGGGAGGAAGAGGGTGAAGGGGAGAGGTAGAGGGGCAAGGGGAGGGGGAGAGGGAGAGGGAGAGGGAGAAGGAAAGAAATGGATAGAGGAGGGAGAGAGGAGAGGAAGTGAGAGGGATAGGGAGTGTGGGGAGGGGAGAGAAGGGGAGGGAAGGAGAGGGAAAGAGAAAGAGAGTGGGAGCATAGCGAGAAGAAGAGAGAGAGAGTAGAGAGAGAGAGACAGAAAGAGACAAAGAGAGACAAAGAAGGTGGAGAGAGAGAGAGAGAGAGAGGAGGGAGTGAGTAGGGGGAATGAAATAGAGAGGAGGGGTGGGGTGGGAGGTGATAGGGAGAGAGAGAGGAGGGGTGACAGGGAGAGAGAGATGAGTGACTGTGGAGGTGGAGGGAGAGGGAGTGTGGAGTGGGGGCGAGGAGGACAAGGCGAAGGGAGAGAGAGAGTGATAGATGGTGGGGGAGAGAGAGAGGGAGGGGGATTGGGAGGAAGAGAGGGGGAGAGAGAGGGAAGGAAGGGAAGAGAGGGAGAGGGAAAGGGGGAGGAGGAGGAAGGTGGAGGGAAAAAGAGAGATGGGGGAATAGAGAGAGATGGGGAGAGAGAAGGGGAGAGGGACAAGGGGAGAGAGGGGAAAGGGAGAGAGATAAGAGGGGAGAGTAGCAGGGGGGTAGACAGAGAGAGGGAGCAAGAGTAAGAGGGGGAGAGAGGGAGGGAGAGGGAAATGTGGAGAAAGGGAGGGAGAAGGTGAGGCGTAGTTGGAGAGAGTGGGGCAGGGGGATGGAGAGAGAGAGAGACAGGGTGTGGGAGAGGGTGAGGGAGAGGGAGAGGAAGATAGAGAGGGGGAGAGGGTAGAAGAGGGAGAGGGGGAGAGGGGGAGAGAGGGAGAGGGGGAGGGAGATAAGGGAGACAGCTAGAGAGGGAGAGAGATGGGGGGGCAGAGAGGAGGGAAAAGAGAGAGCGAGAGGGGGGAAAAGAGAGAGCGAGAGGGAGGGAGAGAGAGCGAGGTGGGAGGGAGAGAGGGGGAAGGGGAGAGGGAAAGAGAGAGAGAGAGGGGGAGAGATTTTATTTGTGTAAATTCTTTATTTTCCACATTTTATATATTACATGCATGACATAGTAACTTTATAAATCTAGAAGTGTAGGGAAAATAACCCTCATAGTTTATATTTCATATTTCAACTATAATTTTATTAAATATTCTGTGATGAACTTTTGAGTGTAATATCCATGATAATTTATGAATCATATTGGTATAAGAGAAGGTGACTTTGAGTATTTTGTGGGAAGTTGCAAGGGATCCAAGTTGGTTTAAGCAG
>APFE031183862.1:0-10763 GCA_000404065.3 Pinus taeda
AACCATATAAGCAAATGGCCCTCAAGCAAGCTAAGAAGGATAATAAATTATCACCAAAGTATTATGGTCCGTACAAGGTGTTGCAAAAGATTGGTACTATGGCATACAAATTGGAGCTTCCTGCAGCGTCTCGAGTGCACCTAGTTTTCCATGTTTCATGTTTAAAGAATTTTATCGGCGACAAGCTCCTAGTTCAAACAATATTGCTAGAACTTGACGAGGAAGGAAAAATTATATTGGAACCGGAAGTAGTCACAAAAAAAAGAACTCGACAGCTACGAAATTGATCAATTTCGGAGTATCTCATCAAGTGGAAGAAATTATCTGCTGAAGATTCCACATGGGAGGATGAGAATTTTATACAGAAGCATCCAGAACTACTCAAGCATTGAGGACAACACTATTTTTGAAGGAAAGGGGCATGTTAGGTCCCTATAATACTAGTGATTACCCCATTACTATTGTAGTTTTATTCCTTATTAATATTGTTGTGCCCCTATTGTCCTCATATTTTTATTACTATGCCCCATAGAATCCCTCTATTGTTATTTTTGTGGCTTTATATTAATATTGTTAGGTCGGCTAGGTTATATTGTGACTCCTTAGACTCCTATATATAAAAAGGAGGTTTTTCTCATTTGAATCATCCAAGAATTGTTCATTTGTGTAATGTAAAGGAGGTTTCCCCCTCAAAGAGGCTGAATTCTAAGGCGTTGATCTCTCTTTTCTATCTTTTTGTGAGCTGGTTTCATAACATCTGTATCTTCTAAAGTAAACTAGTTCCATTGATCAAACATTTTTATGCTTTCATAAAATAGATCTGAATCCTTTCTTTTCAAAATAGTTTAGATTTGTAATATGCATTTCCATTCTAAACAAACTTCCTACACCAGTTTCATATAAGGTCCCATATATTTTGGTTTTCTTCTAAGTTTACGAAACCCCCGAGTTGACAAATTAAATGACAGGGATTTAGCATACAATTAAATCACCCAACATTTTGGCGCCATTGTCGGGGATACAAACTTAGATGTAAGATAGCTAGGAGGATTGTTTGGGAAGAATTTTCATTTAAGTTAATTCTCATATAAAAAACATAGAAATAGAACAAAAATCAAAAACCCCCATTCACTAAAATAAAAAATAAAAACAAAAACAAAAACACAATAAAAATCCATATGTATATATGGAAGAACGATCAATATAATTTTGGAACAACTCACTCAGGTCGTAGCAAGAGTCAGGATTTCCTCTTCTTGCGAAGAAGAAATCTTAACAATAGCCAAAAGCTTAACTACTCCTCCAGAAGAAAACAATGAATTAACATTCGAAGAATCGTGTACATCTCATGATGAACAATTATTTGAACAGGATATTGAGGAGGACAAAGATAAGTTGCAACATGATCTGAATCAGAGTGGAAATCATGCCTATGGAAGCCTTGTCAAAAGGTGGTTTCGATGGTTTCAAGCAAGTACCAGATTATATCAATTTCTCTTTTATTCTTATTTCATTAAATCACACTCACAAAAACTAGATTCAATCATCCTTGTATATTTTCATTTTAAAATTGTGAAACTGAAAATGAATATATTTTTATTACTATTGCGTGAATGGTTACATTGGAAATTTAATTACATGTAATGGTTTGTAATTTCAATTAGCATAGAATAGGTAGGATGACATTTTCTATTTAGAATAAGTATGCTCTCCTCCTGTGTCTTTGCAAGATCTCGAGGATCAGAAAGTAAAATGTCTATAAATGTTTTCAGGGTTTGCAATATTCTTGTCTCCATTTGCTAAAAAAAATCATCCTAAATCAATAAAAAATTCTAGATTGTTTTAGGGTTAGAATAAAATTTAAATTCTTTTTAAAAGATTTTGATTTTAAAACAACATAAAAAATTAAAAAAAAATTATAATAAAATTCAAATTCTTTTTAGAAGATTTTAATTAAAAAAATTAAAAAAGAAATTTTAGGAATGAAATTCAATTTCTTTATTTTAAAAAAAAAAAGCCATTAGGAATCAATTTAATTTCTTTTTAATTTGTGTTGCAACATAAAAATTTAAAAAAATTAGGAATAGAAATTTATTTTTAAATTTTAGTTAAGAAAATAAAAAAAAAAATAAAACAAAACACATAAAAACAAAACATTAAAAAATAAATTAATTAATTAAAAACAAACATAAACCAAACAAAACAAACATAAATAAAAACAAAAACTATATTAAAATAATCCTACATTATAAACCAAGACACATAATTGAAAAAAAAAAATCAAAACCTTTCATACAAACAATGAATAAAACAATAAAGAGGTTGAATCATATAAAGAGATCTTCTGAGGTAGAGTATGATGCATTTCTAAGGCATGGACGTTGTTGTTGGCGAGTTGGCAATGTGCGGTAGCCGATTGGTTGAGCTGGCAGACTGGTAGCATTGGCAGAGGTTGATTGGCAGTGATGTTTCTATGTTTTTGTAGTGGTGAGCCATCATGGAAAAGATCGTTGGTGTGGCAGATTGCAGATCGTTGGTGTCTTGGACTGAACAACCTTTGGGTTCATCAGATTTGGGCAGAGGGAGTTCTGCATGCAGTCACTTTTGTGGCCATAGAGGGATAACAGTGAACCTACCATGAGTGTTGTCCTATGAATGCCCTGAACTTGTGCCTGAATCCAAGATCCCGAGAAGCCATCACCGGTCTAAGGAGATTGAACAGATGAGGCATTATCATGTAGTAACTGAGGGTTAGATCGGACATGGAGGTGGCATAACCCATCAAACTCGGTCATAGCCTGGTGCCAAACTAGTCTCAACTTGGTGCCTTCACGTGGGAGACCAGTGGCTATTGTGGAAATCCCGATTTGGTTTTATTCATCCATGTGATCCTTATAACGAAGGCGAGGGTATGATTCATCCATGTGATCTTCATAAATACCACGCTTTTGAAAAATAAATGAGTTTTGGTGTTGTTGCTATCTTCATCGGTGTCCTTGAAGGACAAGGAAGAAGCATGCAGTGACGGGAGTGACTATGGACAAGAATTGGGGGAGAAGGTGCTCAACTTTCCTTGCACATATATGTTTCCCCGTATTTTTATCATTATCAGTATTAATATCTTCTTCCATCGGTGACAAAATGACAGACATATCCTCCTTCCTATGTTTGTGCTGTGAAATCTCGCGGACAAGATCTACGAGAAACACAAAAGCGCAGCCTTGGAGGTCAAAGGAGTTGTTAGAACATTGACTGCTTCTGGTAACCATGAAAAGATATCGGAAATAATCAATGTGATGACGCATGAATTTTCCTTCTCTCCTAAGTAAAATCATCGAAAAGGTGGTTTACATATTTCTGAGACAGAATGAGGGTCATCCCTAAAGCATGCTTCTTACTTGAATTTATTACTAGCTACTTAGTGGAGTGAGTGGGGACAAACAGCGGTTTCAACTGCCCTCATTTTTTTATGCATCCATTAAACTTGGTCAGAGAAAAATCCTCCAAAAATCATCCTCTCTATTTGAATTAAAAGCTATCCTATCTTCAACCCGATTTCCTGTGATCTCCAAATCAGATTTCACGCTATTCTGAATACATTTCACTCGATTTCACGCGATTTCAGATACTTTTCCTCATCTATCATTATAGTATTAATCTCTCCAAAAACACAATTACGAAAACACTAAAGTGTTTCAATGCCGATGAAAGCAAACATTTTTCATCATGTATATCATGGACCATGGATGGGCTGGTATTGCTAGTGAATGTTTTCTATTGAAGCCATTAATGAATTATCATTTTTCATCTAAAAAATAAACGCAAAAGGATAAGGGTCACGGCAATGGGTCGTGGCAGTGTCGGATTTCTTGAAGCACTCCTTAAGTGCAGCTATACCTTTTTCTTAAACTTGTATGCAATGGGTCACAACAGTGCAAGTAACACAGCTCCCTTTCTATTGGGTCTCTTTTGGATGCAATCTCGATAAAGGTGACACTTTTCCCTTGGTAGACGGTATCCTCGGTATGGGAGATGGATCACTTTCTCATATTTCTCAAATAGGGATTGTTGTCCACAATTTCTTCTCTCGTTGTTTGGGAAGTATAGACAATGACAGAGTGGTCATCTCTTTGTTCCTAGGGTTGGCTACTGACATTGTCACTCATGTGTTTGTTGTCACCCCTATCTTTGAAAACACCACATACCCTAAATTCAACCACCGTTACTTTAGCCTCGATGAAATCAATGTGGTGGGCAACCGCGTGCCCTACCCTAATGGCACATTCGAAATTTTACTTGGAACTGGAATAGGAGGTTTCATCATTGACCCTGGAAATCCCATCACATATTTGGTGGAGCCCGCATATGATAATTTTGTAAATGCTATCAAGTCCAACATTTCAGCTAAGCCAGCTAATGATCCCACTTCTCTTTCAATTTTTTTCCTCTGCTACCCTGCCAATGTTACCATCAAAATTCCGACTGTTTTTTTTCACTTCAGAGGAGTCGCACCATTCGATATGCCCCCGAAGAATGTTTTCATCAGTAGTCAAAATTTTACGAATGGTTTACAATGCCTTACGTTAAAATCTACAAGGTATAAAGGTGGATTATCGATTTTTGGATATATTCAATAGCAAAATTTCCACATTCTCTATGATCTAAATCACAAACAACTCTATTTTACTCCTGCTGACTGTTCTGATCTCCATATTTAGAAAGATTAGCTTTTCAAAAATTATTGTCATAGGTGTTACATTTTGTTTTCTAGGGATAAATTGTGATGTAACAATATCTTCTGCAATGTTTGTTCAACTAACAAAGCTTCTTGTATTTTGTCCTCAGGCTTGCACTTACAATGATCCTTTTCTTTCTACAATAAAACTTCTGCTTATAATGAGTCCTCTCTTTCTGCATTATATGGTTTCAAAGAATAGTAAATAAAAATTTCAAATTTTAAATGGACAAAATAAACAATTAAAAAAAAAACAAAACAAAACAAAAATTAAAATTTTTGCAAATGGACATTTCATAACTTTTGAAAACATTTTATGCTAACTTGTCTTCTTGGAGTTACTTCAAAGGAACTAGCGCACAAAGGCAATAGGTAATTTTTTTTTTTCATTTTATTTTATTTCATTGCTAGCATTTATACTTGCATTTTATGTCCTTCAAAAAGCTCTCACAGTTTTCATGTAGGATTTGTACTAAGCTTTTACAGGTGCACGACGATCCAAGTCCATGCAGATGTGATCTCCAGAAATCACATTCATCATTGAAAGCTTGAACGAGCTAATTACATATGTGATCGAGGTGGATATTGGTGGCCACCTGCCAATTCCACTTTGATCCCCACCATTCTTTCTTTCAGTTTTTCAATTTCCTTAATTGTAGCACAGTTTACTATTTTTAGCAGTTTTTTCGAGTCCTGAACTTCCGAAGTCGTTTGAGGCCCTAAACGACGTTTTTTGGGAAAATTGGGAGCAACATGGGTCCATGGACCGATGTTTCTCTTCCCAAAGTTGTAGTCCTCAGATAGATCTTTCTAACGAGGTATTGTGTGCGTCAAATAGAGATCATATGCCAAAGTTACGACCCCGGGAAGTTGATGTACCAATTTACCCAAAACGGGGCCCATAGTTTGATGCTTCATCTCCAAGGGTTAGATTTTTTGATGTTTAGGGTTTTCCATTGTTTCTCAACAATTAATATGCCTTCAAGCCTCATTGTAACACAGTTTAGAGGCATGTAGCCGCCACAACTCTTCTCAGAGATAAGCTACCATCGCCCTAGCCAGTTTATTTCCATTTTTGTTTGTAAGCATATTTCAGTATTTTACAGTAATGAAATGAAGTATTATTTTTGCCGCATCTCTGTATGTATGGTTATATATATATATTTATTATATTATATATTATATATATAATTATTAATTTTTTGTGTTCCTATTTAAATTTGGATCAGTGGTATCAGAGGGGTCTGCTCTTTCTCTGTCTTTCTTTGCATGTCCCTAGCGAGGTCGGGATATAAGGAGTTAGGGCTTGAACTAGTCGAACCTTTACAAGACCAGCCTTGCAAATCCTGATAGGCTCTAATGGTAGATGAAAAGAAAGACGAGGGGTTAGGAGATCCTATCAAAAATTTTATCAAAGAGGCCCTCAAGCGACAAATGAATGCGATGATGGACAACTTTACCTAGATCTTTTAGTGGCTACCTAGGGGTGACACATCTACTTCCAGCAGCTACTCTGCAAGCGCCACACCCTTTAAGGTACAAGTTAACTTTGAGATTCCCATATTTTAGGGTCAGATAGATGCAGACACCATAAATAAATGGTTAAATCTGCTAGAAGGGTATTTTTCTGTTCATGATTTTTCCGGTCAAGAAAAGATTACTTTCATTCTTCTCAAAGCTGCCCCCCACGTCAAGGACTAGTGGGAAACCTACTGTGAGTAGAAGGATGAAAGTATGGCCTCACTATTTTCAGCCGCACCCACTTAGAATTCATTCTGGGATGCCATCAAGGAGTAGTACTACCCTGTCGGAAGCTATGAGGATCAATACATAAAGTGGACCATGCTGCGGTAGGGAAGGGACCAAGACATGTCGGAGTTTACTAATATTTTCCATACCCTTCGCACAAATTTGGGTATCAAGGATTCAGAGTAGAATTTGGTACTCAAATACAGCGGCTGCTTGCACAGGTACATCCAGGATGAAATATAATTCCTGAACATCTCCTCACATGACACGACGTACCAATATGCCGTCAATATCGAGCAAAAATTTAAACAAAAGAAGCGAGACTTTGGATATGTGAATCTAAAGCAAGGGAAAGGTGACCCCAAACCATAGAACAAATGAAAAAGCCAAGGCAGGGCAGCCCAAGACAACCCACCAAAGTTGCTAGCAAAGAACATCACCACGAAGCCGAAAAAGGACACGAGAAAGTGGTGTGAGTTCCATAAGAGCTCCACTCACAACACAAGCGAGTGTCAGTCCAAGCAGTCACTGGTGGGCGAGCTAAAGGTTTCAAAATTAGATGCATGTTCTGACTCTGAGTCATAACCCAACAAGGGGAATTACAAAGGGAAGCACATTATCGATGTGGAGCCCTACGCCACCATTACCACCACGAAGATCCAGAAGAAGGAACCTGAAGATCCAGAGGAGGAGGAGCACCTCTTCCCCTCCCAAATGTGGGTAAAGGGCTCCTTGCTACAATTCATTGTTGATAGCGGGAGCCAAAAGAACCTCATTTCAGCAGAGGTCGTGAAGCAGTAGGGCTTACTGATCATACCACATCCACAACCATACACCATCCAGTGGCTTCACCAAGGAAGGGATCTTCGCATAAGCCAGTAGTGTTGCCTTCCATACGCCCTTCACGGATGAGGTATTGTATGATGTCGCTCCCCTTGATGTTTGTGATGTATTACTAGGCCAACCATACTTGTGGAAGTGACATGTTGTGTGTGAATCAAGGCCTCGTGCTGTTATTGTTACTTTGGGAAATAAGTTGTACATGATACGGAGGTCGCACCACCTACCGCCATCTCTTTGGTTACTGCAAAACAATGCAGTAAGCTCATTTCCAAAACCATGAAATTTGTTTTCCTGATGATACACCCCCAAGGAAAGAAGAAGACGGTGGCCACGACCTCCAAACTGGGCCCCTCCGCATGACAACCTCAGATGGACAAGGTCATGGAGGAGTATGAAGACATCTTCACCTCCCTCGCAAGGGTTCCTCTGTATTGTCAGGTCAAGCACTCCATTGATCTCACCCCAGGTGCGCCGCTACCCAATGGACCAATCTATCGGCGCTCCGTTCTGGGGAACGATAAAATCAAGAGGCATATTCAGGAGCTGTTGCAAAAAGGTCACATCCATCTGATTTCATTGCCCTATGGGAGCCCTATTATGTTGGTACAGAAGAAGGATGGGACTTGGAGACTCTGTATTGACAATCGGGTGCTAAACAAGATTACTGTCCGTAATGGGTACCCGTTCCCATGGATTGATGACTTCCTGGACCAACTAAAGGGGGAAAAGAATTTCAACAAGATAGATTTCAAGTCAAGATATCAACAGGTACCAATCGAACCCTCTAATGTGTGGAAGACTACCTTCAAAGCCAAGGAGGGCCTTTTCGAATAGTTTGTTCTGCCTTACGGGTTGACGAATACTCCTACAACCTTCATGAGGCTAATGGATGACATCTTGCGGCCATTCACCAACTCATTTGTAGTGGTATACTTGGATGACATCCTGATCTTCAGCCAAAGTTGAGAAGAGGACCTCCACCACATTCGACAGGTTCTCCAAACACTGTGGCAAAATAAGTTATGTGCCAATTTGGAGAAATGCACTCTTGGCATGACCTAGGTTCAGTATCTAGGATACATTATTGATGAACAAGGGGTGCATGTGGATCCAACTAAGATCCAAGTCATTCGAGATTGGCCATCTACAACCACTCTGATCTCCACAACTTTTTGGGTCTTGCTAACTTCTACCGCAGGTTCATGTTGGGATTTTCTCATATCACTTGGCCCTTGATTCAAGTCACCAAGGGAGGAGAAAAAGCAAAATTCTTTTGGTTTGAATCTCAGCAGAAGGAATTCATAGAGTTAAAACATCACCTCTGCTCAGCATCAGTGCTCGCATTACCAAACTCGCAACAACCATTTAAGGTCGAGACAGATGCCTTTGACTATGTTATTGGGATAGTCCTTACTCAACACGGGCATCCAGTGGCTTATCATAGTGAGACACTTTCAGACACAGTCCAGAAGTACCCCACTTATGACAAAGAGATGTATTCCATTATGCAGGTCTACCGACAATGGAAGCATTACATTTTGGAGAAGGAAACGGTCATCCACATAGACCACCATCCCCTGCAGTTCATACAGACCCAAGGAAAATTGCAGATGATCACCATCAGAAGTGGTCTACATACCTGCAACAGTTCCATTTGAATATCAAGTATAAGAAGGGCAGCACCAATAATGTTGCAAATTGCCTCAGTCGACCATTGATCATGGCATTAACCATCGTGCTCAAATCTTTTGGGCATGAGACTTATGATTGGCCACTTCTCTACAAAAGCAACCCAGAATTCAGCCACACATATCAGACACTCTTGGAGGGTCAGCATGTTCTATGTTTTCACCTCTAGGATGCCTTGTTATGCCACTTGGGTCACCTTTGTGTTCCTTCAAGCGAGCGTGCCAAGATGATTTGGGAAGCACACTACATTCGGGTTGTTGGGCATTCTGGGGTCAAGAAAATGGTGGCAGTACTACAGAAGTATTTCTATTGGCCGAATCTTCGACACAATGTCAGGAATTACATTAGATCATGCACTGCCTGCGCCATTGCGAAACTGAATATCAAGAAGCAAGGCATCTATACCCCACTGCCTACCCCTAGTCGACCTCGGGAATCCATATCCATGGATTACATGTTGGGCCTTCCTTCTACTAAGCATGGAAATGATTGTGTTTTTGTGGTTGTCGACAGGTTCTCGAAGATGGCCATTATGGCGGCGTGCAAGAAGAATATCACAGCAGAAGCTACTGCTAAACTCTTCTTTGAACGAGTGTGGGTACACTTTGGGATCCCATAGTCTATCATCTCAGATCGGGACAGCAGGTTCCTCAGTACATTTTGGTCTAGACTCTGGTCGATGCTAGACACCAAACTCACTAAGTCCACAGCCTTCCATCCCCAAACTGATGGCCATACAGAGGTTGCCAATAGGTTGATCGTACACATTCTGTGCATGTACAACTCAAAGCATCCACGCACATGGGATGAGAGCCTCCCCTATGTTCAGCACAGCTATAATCGGGCTCTCCACAACTTGGCTGGCCACAACCCTTTTCAAGTGGGCTTGGGATTCCAACCACTATGTCTCATTGATGTGGCCATGCTATTTGTAGCTACTTAGGCAGATTCAGCTCATGTCAAGTCCAAAACAAATAAGGCAAACAACTTCATTGAGCACATCCAACATATTCGCCAGTAGGTCCACGACATTATGGAGAAATTAAATGCCAAGTACAAGCAGCAACATGATCAACATCAGGTGCCACACAAGTTTCAAGTGGGTGACAAACTCTGGTTGCATTTGCAAAAGGAATGCCTTACCAGAGCCTATTGGAAACTCAGACCACTCTGATATGGTCCTTAAACCATTACCAAGGCTATGGGAGACAATGCATTTGAGCTCAGCATTCCCTCATTCCTTGGCCTGCACCCACTGTTCAATGTGGACTGCCTTCGGCCATACTTTCCACCATTGCTAGACATATCCAATGTTGCAGAACAACTCACACCCATAGAGTTAAATCCAAATTTCATGGAAAAAACTGCAACTAATCAGATCATGGACACATAGATCAAACACACTCGCTAGCAGAACATCCAACTATATCGAGTTGTTAAAGCAGGCCAACTCCTTCACCAGGGCATGTGGCTCACCAGGGACGAAGTTCAGCAAAAGTTTCCTCATCTCATGGAGGAACTCAACATAATTGGGACCATTGCTTCCTAAGGGGGGAGGAATGATCCAGGTGGATATTGGTGGCCACCCACCGATTCCACTTGGACTCCCACCATTTTTTCTTTCAGTTTTTTAGTTTCCTTAATTGTAGCACAGTTTACTATTTTTATCATTTTTCTAGGTCCTGAACTTCCAGAGCTGTTTTGGGGCCCCCAAAGTTATAGTCCTCAGATAGATGTTTCTAACAAG
>APFE031183869.1:5304-25538 GCA_000404065.3 Pinus taeda
CATGTATAAATATGTATTGTAACATTGAAAGGAACATAATGAAAAATCAAGCTGGTAGTCCCGGTTTTTGGATCCAGTGGGAAATCTCTGTGTATATGTGTTATGCTCTCGCATTTTTATTTTTCATGTGATTTAGAATTCTTATGCAGGTAATTTATGTACGGGGTTAAAACCTAGACATAGTACACCCTAGTAGACTTTGCTTTGCTTTATTTATCTTATTTCAGTCTTTTGAAGTGTTTTTAGTCAAAAATTGTGCTTGGATGTCTATTGATTTGACTCTCTGGCACCAGCGCAGTGTTGGTCTTAACACAATGCGCTGTAGAGTAGCCCTAGTTTAGAGACAGTGCACTGCAGCACACTGTCTCCCACTCTGGACTGCGTTGATTCCTCTTAGGCTAAAAAACCCACCTTTGGCTTGATTTTTCCAAAGTTGTTGCTATTTTTGCTTGTTGAAATATCAATGTTTCTTGTGGTTTTGAAATGAAGTTGTATTTCTCCTCCTAGCCCTACTTTGGCCTTGATTGTTTAGTGTTTCTTAAATGATTTCTTTATCATTATCAATCCATTGTCAAAGTTATCTTATATTTGATTAATCTTTTCTTAAAAGGAAGTGTCATAAAGTCTTCATTTCCTTCAAAAAGGAACTATTGTAAAGTATTCATTTCTTGTGAAAAGTATTGATTGATTGCATGTGCATTTAGTTTCCTTTTTTTCATCTAAACTATAGAATTTCCCACGATAGATCACCTGATAATGCAATATACTAAAGGAAAATACTTGATCTACTTCTACAAACAAACTTGCGGAATCTTAATCGATTTTTAGCAAGATCAAATAGAACACATATAATAGAGAATGAGAAATCAATCACACATGAACAAAGAAGAATAATCTTGGGAAAGCCTCAGCTAAAAAACCCCGATCTTTCTATTATCATACAAGTCGAAATATGTCCGGATTACACAAAGCTTTAGCTCACAAGCTATCCAACTCTTAGTACAATCCCTCAATGCTGCTCATAGACTGAATAGACACAACATATGCCTTCCTTTAGTCCTCCAAGCCTCCTATTTCCTTGCGCAGTTTCTCATGGGTCCTCTGGCTGCCACCTGTGTGAGTTGACCTCTCACACAACTCACTAAAACTTAGAATTAACTACGCAATCTCCAAGGAATGAATTCCTTTTGAATGCAAGAGATATCCATAATGGAATATTCTTGCAACTGATAGTACACTATCCCATCATCTGATCTCAACTGTGTATCTAACTGAACTGACATGCATGAGTTATTTATGAGAGAATATTTAGTTATCTGAAGTGCAGTAGTTACATGCATGCATGCATTAACTAACTGAGCTCACAACCAGTTCAACAAAATATTGGAACTAATCTAACTGGACTTAACTCAACTAACTGAGCTAACTAATTACAACTCAAAGTACAACTCATCCTGATCTCCTTAATCAAGGGATAAATTCCTAAATCAAAGGGAAAATTGTTGCATGTCTTCACATAGACTTCATGTTTGATTTTCTCTAACTAATTAACTCAAGATGAATTAATTAATTATTTTTCAAACAACTGCTAAGATCAAATTCGAATTTTAATTCTCAATTTTAGTTCAGGGTCTAACTAAAATTGGAATGTATCCCGAAATGATATTTAGAGCAATGCTATTTTTAGCACTTCTATATTTAGCATTTCTTGTTGTTGTTTTCAACACTCCCTCTCAACAAGAAATGGATTATATGTCACCCCAATCCTATCTCTATGGAACTCGAACTTGCATTTTGACAATGCCTTAGTCAAAATATCTACATCCTATTCCTCAGTCGAAATAGACAGCAACAACATGATCCTCTTCACCGCAAAGTCTCAAATATGAGGATACTAGATATCGATGTGCTTGGACCTATCATGAAATAATGGATTCTCAGAGAGTTTGATACAACTCTAATTATCACAATAGATCACAGTTGGGTCCATCCTTTGACCAAACAATCCAACCAGAATTTTTCGTATCCAAAAGGCCTCACATGCTGCCTGACTGGCAGCCATGTATTCACCCTCTACTGAGCTAAGTGCAACTGACCTTTGTTTCCCACGGTACCAAGAAATTGCAGTTGAACCAAGGTTGAAAATTCCTCCTAAAGCGCTCTTTCAGTATGATGAACTCCTTGGTCAATCTGCATCTGTGAAGCCCTGAATCTTCACTCCCTCTGTCCATCTATACCACAATCCATACTAATATCTGCCTCTGAGGTATCTCAGGACATGCTTCGTTGCCTTCCAAAATAACTTGGTAGGATGAACCATAGCTTGACTGAGATGGTTCACCACAAGGCACAAATCTAGTCATGTGTTCACTAGATACATCAATGAACCCACAAGTTGCCAATAAATAGTAGTAGCTAGTACCTCACCTGAAGTAGCATCCTCCTTTCTCTAGTTACCAGCTAGAGGAGTCTACATGGTCTTGCACGTTTCCATGTGGAATCACCTGAGTATCTCATTGGCATACTTTCCTTGAGACATAAACACTTTCCCATCCTTATGCCACACATTCATGCCTAGAAAGTAGTGCATAAGGCCCATGTCTTTCATCTCGAACTCTCTTGCAAGGTCGTCCTTGCAAGACTTGATCAACTGATCATCACCTATCAATATCATATCATCAACATAAAGAACAATAATCAATGGCTTACCTTCTACCATGATGTGGTAAAGGTTCACATCTGCTTCAATCTTTCTGAAGCCCAACCCAGTGAAATAGTTGTTGATCCTAGTGTACCAAGCATGAGGTGCTTGCTTCACCCCGTACAAAGCTCTCTTGAGTCAGCACACATGCAAATCACAATCGAAGGTCTGAAATCCTTTTGGCTGCTCAATTTACACCTCTTCCTCAATATTTCCATTGAGGAACAGAGTCTTCACATCCATCTGATGGATCTTCCAACCCATTTGTGCTGATAGTTCCAACATCGATCTGATAGATGAGTACCTTGCTACTAGAGAAAAAGCCTCATCATAGTGGATCCCCTCGACCTGTGAGAAACCATGGCAACAAGCCTTCCCTTATGTTTCTCAACACTACCATCAGCTACTTGCTTTAGCTTGTAAAGCCATCGAGAACTCACCACTGACCTGTCCTCCGATCTTGGGACAGCATCCCAAACACAGTTTCAAATGATGGAGTTGTACTCCTCCACCATTACATCAACCCAGAATAGTTGTTGCACTGCTTCCTCAAAAGAAGAAGCTTTGGTCTCTATACACTCCCCAACCAAGGCCATGTAACCAGCGTACTACTCGGGTGACCTCCTCTGTCTGCGTTGAGAAGATGGCTATCCCACATTCTCTCTTGCATCCAGCATCAACCTGTCAGCTTCCCTTCAGCATTTTTGCCCATCTCTGGAAGACTCTGCATGAGTGGGTGTCTCCATTCTTGGATCCTCCGCATGCACCTGCTCCACATCAGTTTGAGGCTCCTCCTCCTTAAGAACTAAAATTTCCTCCTCTGCATGCAACTTGTGCTCCCTCTCAAGTGATACTCGCATGGCTTTTTGCTCGTTGAACTTCAGATATCTGTCTACCATTGTCCTCTGATTGGTAGGAAAGAACACCTGATAGTTGTGAGGTGTATTAGTGTACCCCACAAGTATCCCCAACTCATCTGTTCGATCTAGCTTCTTCTAGACCTCTTTGGTTACATGGTAATAAACCGATGATCCAAAGATCCTGAAGTGACTCACATCTGGTGTCTTCCCAGAAAAGGCCTCCATTGGTGTCTTCATTCCTAGTATATGATGTGGCCTTCTGTTCTAAAAGTATACTGATGTATTTCATGCCTCAGCCCATAAATTAAGTGGTAGGCTTTGGTCATGTAACATCACCTGAGCTACTCCCATAATCGATCTATTCTTCCTTTTGGGCACCCCATTCTGTTGTAGGTTATGGGCTGTTGTCAACTCCTGTTTAATTCCTTTTGCTGCACAAAAGTCCTTAAACTGTTGGGAGACATGCTCTCCACCATTGTCTCTTCGCAAGACCCTTATTTTATTTCCATATTCTTTCTTTGACAAGGCTTTGAACTCACAAAACATTGAAAATGTTTCATCCTTCTTCTGCATAATGTAAATCCAACATCTACGAGAAAAATCATAAAAAAATATAACATAGTACCTGTGTTTAGTGGTGGAGGCTGTAGAGAATGGTCCACACACATCTGTATGGAATCACTCCAAGATTTCTCCAGCTCTACTGTCTCGATCTTGAAAGGAATATTTCACATACTTACCCACAGTACAACCTTTGCATGTATCCATTTGCTCCAGTTTTCCCTTGGGAAGTCCAGTAGAAATCTGTTCCATGATCTTCAAGGCCCCATGGTGCAAGTGGCCCAATATTCTATGCCATAGCTCGCCAACATCTTGGTGAGCACCAACTCCACATTGGAACTCAACGCAGCACAATCGTCTACCTCCAGCATGTAGGGATTATTTACTCAAATCCCAATACTCTTGGTCTCTCCAATGCCGATATGCCTCAAGAATGCCTTTACTTTGCTAAAGACTACATCATAGCCTTTTTCTTCCAGCATAGTGATGGGCACAAGATTCTTCTTCAGATGAGGCACATACTTTACATCAGTCAAGGTGAGAGGAGCTCCATGCTCCCTTTGAAACACAACCGTACCTTCACTTGAAACATGGTACTTTCCATCATCACCCATCTCAATGCACATCTGGAGGTCCTTCTCCTCCAAGGTACTAAAATTATTCTTGTTGCTGGTCATGTGGAATGAAGCTCCATTTTCCAGGAACCAAACACACCCCACCATTGATGAAACCATACATGCGATGAGGGTGAAATCAAATTCGAACTGTGAGGCTAGCGCCTCACCATCTGATCCCTTCAAGGATCCCTTCTTGGATTCTTCTGTGGACAATTCGTAGCATAATGACCCACCTCATGAAAATGAAAGCATCTCACTTTTGATTTGTCAATCTTCTTCCCACCATGGGAAGAAATCGTTTTAGAATGGGACGCCTTCCCTTTCACTTTCCTCACCTTACTCGCTAAGGCTAGATTTTCTTCATCATATTGCTTTGATGAAGATCCATCTTTAGTGCTTCTTCTTATCTCCTCCTACATTAGATTCGACGAAATTCATTCCCATTCTAGCAGTTCCTCTCTTCCATTTACCGAGTCTTGGTAGCTATGCCAGCTCTTAGGAAGACCAAGGAGAGCAAGACTCACCATGTCATCATTATCTCTTGTGATCCCTACACTTCCAAGCTCATCCTTGCAGGTGGTGAGCTTTGTTCAAATATGTAGAGATCGTGTCACCCTTTTCACACTTTATTTTCCAAAGCTTGTCTTTCAGCGCCAACTTCCTCTGATCATTGTTATTCTGATATATATCCTTCAATGTTTTCCACATTAAAAATGGTGTCTCCTTCCAATGGAGACTCGAGACTATGTGGTATCGAACTCCCTCCAGAATGATTCTCCTCTCTCTAGCCACACATTTCTTCCATTCCACCAATTCTTGGGCATTAGTAGCTACTACCTTGGGGACTTCTTGATCAATGAAGTCCTTCAAACCATTTTCCTCTAATACCACTTCCATGTGATCCTTCCAGGCTATATAATTTGAGCTACCATCAAGGGCATACTGAGTCTCAAACCATTGAACGCCATTGGTGAAATTTGAGGTGTGATAAGAATTTGAATTCTATAATCGGAACTTCAAACTTCAAAATTCTCCCTTCTTTCTATACGGTTCTTCACTCTGATCACCTTTGCTCTGATACCATGTAGAATTCCCCACTGTAGATCACTTGAAAATGGAATATATTTGTTAGTGTCAGTCTTTGCAGCCTTCCTCTGGTGATCAAACATGCTCTTTCAAAGTGATTTTATGATGTCAAGGTCAAATTTTGTCATTTCAGTGAGTCTTCAAGCAGAATTTGATCACTAGGCATTAGGTCTAGGGTTTGATTTTACTCATTTCAAAGTTGTCCAAATGTCAGTGCATGTCACCATTCAGCTGAGTGTACCATCATTCAGAGGGTTTTCATCATCATGCCAGGTTCCAATGGGTCATTTTACACCTTGTTCATGCTTCAGTTGTGCCTAGGTAAGGTTCATTTCCCTCTCCTAGGGTTTTGAAGCTAATTTCTCTTGGATGGTAAAATCTTCAATAAAAATTGTATCCTGATGTTCATACACCTTCCCCTATCCTTAATGTACCTTATTAAACACTTCCCATCACTTAGATCCCCCAAAGTACTCATTTTCGCACAAACCCTAGTTTCTTGCTATAAACCATATTTTCTAGGCTAGGCCTGTGTTTAGCATTTTTGCACCCCTTCCCCTCACTCAATATTTTAAATTCCACTTTACTCTGCTCCTTAACATCCCTTCCTACTTCCAAAAATTTTCTCAAGAATTTAGAAGCCCCTTATCCCCTTGATTTCGCTTCATTTTGACAAATCCCCTGTTCCACACATCGGGGTAGGTTTTACTCAAATGATGTTTCTGAGAAATAAAAGATGAATTTGGGAAAACTTAGAGACATTTTTTTCAAGTATAAGCCAAGGAAGAAAAACCTCCTTCAGTTTTTACACAAGTTTCATGGTTTTAGAGAAATGTCAAAAATACAGTTGCCTCAAGAGAATTGATGTACCTCTGACGTGACCTTGGGCAAATCAAGTTTTCTCCTAGATTGGTTGGCCAAATGACTTTCTTGATGAGTAAAATGATAACTAGACACAAGTATATTTCGAATGAGCTATCATGAGCTCCATTTGGAGTTGAGGAAGACCTTAAAACGTTGACTGCAACAGCACTTTGCCTTTGGGCAGCCTCATTTGGCATATTTTTACCAGTCTTGGGAGATTTGATTTTTGATAGGGAAATTGAACTCCAAATTGACAAATTACAGTTGGGTTGGAAGAAAGACTCAAATAAATTTCCAATGAGCTATCCCACGCTCAATTTGAACACCAAGAAGGCCTCCAAAAGTCTCCTGAAAAAAGAACTATGCACAGGGTTTGGTGGCGTGGTGCATTGGGAAACTGGCGAGCCGCATATGGAAGGCGCGGTGCATTGGGCTGCATTTCTCAGTGAAAAAATACATTGGTGTGGCGCATAGGGAAGGCATGGTGCATTGGGCTTGAGGCAGGGTGCATAGATCTTCCAAGCCCAATTTTCTCAAAAACTTCACCAAATCGCCCCAAATCGCATGGATTTGCCTTGTGACAAGTAGGTAGACGCTTCATCATTGTTTTTCTCATCCAAGTTTGGTGTTTATGTTATGATGATTCATGTGGTGAGTGTTTAAACAAATAATCAAACCAAACCCTACCATTTCAAATTCCTCAAACAAATATTGTTGCTTAGGGTTTGACAACTATTTGCTACCAAGTCTATCCTCTTTCCATCATTCCCTTATCCCATTTTTCCCTGATTTCATTGTTCCCTAAGTTCTTCTACCCCCTAAATTAACTAATCCCCTAATCCTAAGTTCCCTTTCCCAAATTTCCAATCTAAAACCCTAAACCCTATCCAAACAATCCCTCAATCCCTCACTCTTTTCCCCCCTCACAGTCCCACCTATCATTGTTTCCCTTGGTGCCAAAGTCAAGATACATCATAAAATCACCTATTTTTATCAAGACAATCCAATCACCAGTAGAGATGGCATCTGACCCTTCATATGAGTATGAGGAGGAGACCCATAGTGATTTTCCAACAGAAGTACATGCACCTAGGAGGCCTCATAGAGGTGGCAAAAACATAAAGAAAAACCACCAAGCTGCCTAAAGAAGGAGGGTGGAGTTCTCTTCACTTGAGCAAGAGATCAACGCCGATCGGGAGTCTTGGCTTGAGAGATTCAACATCCATTTGGAGAGACTACTAGACAAGGCCAATAGAGACAAAGCATTGGTGAGACACATGGCTTTCCACTACATGGCACGAAACAAGGTTTGCAAGGCTCGAATAAGGAATTTAAAGGCAAAACTAAGGAAGGCATCCAAAAGGCAAAAGAGGCAAAAAGAGCATGATCGACTTCGGATATTGGTCGAGGCATCTTTGGCCGATCATAGCTCTTTATAGAGAAGGTCCAACCCAAATTTCAAGAAATTTGGAGCAATTTTTGCATTTTGAAAATTTTTGCACTGAAAAACAGGGTTTTCCTCCCTATGCGCCGCGCCACGTGGCGCACGCTTTTGCTAGGGAGCTCCAAATCCAAAAAGCTTTGGATTTCTAGATTTTTCATGAAAAATTATGGTTTCTTGTTCATGGCCAAGAAATTTGGGCAAGTTTTGGGTCCTCAAAGAGAAAACACTCAAAAAATTACCTCACTACCCCTATTTTGACACACATGAAGCAGTCTTGGGTGATTGAAGTTTTGGAGGGGAAAATGACATCCAAATCTAGAAATTTCACTTTGTTTGGAAATTAGATAGGCAGTGCTTTCCAACAAGCTATCATGAGCTCAATTTGGACTTTGGAAAGGGCCTCACAATCAGCTTCAAAGTTGCGCTACGCATAGAGATTTTGGGCGCGACACATAGAGGAATTTGGCCTATTTTTCACTCTACAGCTCAGAATTTCACCCAGTTTTGACTACTTTCACTTTTTCATGTACCTATTGATATAACTTGATGTAATTTAATGACTATGATGTAATTTTGGCACATATTTACCTATTCTAGTAGATTCATTTACTAAAAAGTTAAAATTAAATGAATGAATCAATTTCCTACCATATAGAGGCAAGTTGTTTGATTGCCTAGATTTCAGTGCTTTGTTTAGAATTGGTTGAAACAGCTCCTAGAATGATGAGCTCGACCCCTAGAGGCAACGGAATGGGTTTGGCTTATCTATATTATGTAATTTCTAAGTCATTTTCATGGTTGGGACACTTGGGATTGCTTGATACTCCATTGTACATTTGATTTTTGCATTTTTGGCAAAGGAAAGACCAGGGTTTTGCAACACTTGTTGGGATACATTTGGCTCTATGTTTTGATGGTGTTTTTCTCTATGTAATTGTAAGTCCATTGATGTTTATGTGTATCATTTTCCCTTCTCTTTGCTTCTGAAATTAAACAAATGGGTGATTAAGGTAGAATTCATTGGACTACTGTGCTCTGCCTTGAAATTTTGTTTCATTTTCAATGTTTTCATCTGTTTGAGGAGGACTCTTGAGACTCTCTTGCCCTCCTTAGCTCCTCACCAGTCGGATCCATCCGTTCATTCAATCTAAAGCATCAAAATGATTGCCTTCCTTGCCCCAATCAGAACTCTGCAAAAACTAGGCCTCTTCCCTGGACCCAAATTTGCCTTTCCCATTTTCCAACAAAAACCGCCCATAAACTCAAATTAAATCCTTGCACTTCATACCTAGCCTAAGATTAGTTGCTAAATAAGTCATCTCAATTCCCATCTGATTATCTTTTGTTGAGATTGACCCGGAGAGAGCCCTCTCCTCTCCTCATAGGGCTAGCTACGAGGCTGAGTGTGGTTTGATGTGGACCTAGAAGCTTACCTTTTCATCTTGAGGTAAATCTAGGCTCTAACAATACTAAAGAAAAATACTTTTTCTACTTCTACAAACAAATTTGTAGAAGCTTAATCAATTTTGAGCAAGATCAAATAGAACACATATAACAGAGAATGAGAAATCAATCACACATGAACATAGAAGAATACTCTGGGGAAAGCCTCAGTGGAAAAACCCCGATCTCTTTATTATCATACAAGTGGAAATATGTTTGGATTACACAAAGCTTTAGCTCGCAAGCTATCCAACTCTCAATACAATCCCTTAATACTGCTCATAGACTAAATAGACACTACATATGCCTTCCTTCAGTCCTCCAAACCTCGTATTTCCTGGCGTACTTTCTCCTGGGTCCTCTAGCTGCCGCCTATGTGAATTGACCTCTCACACAACTCACTAAAACTCAAAAGTAACTACGCAATCTCCAAGGAATGAATTCCTTCTGCATGCAAGAGATATCCTCAATGGAATATTCCTGCAAATGATAGTACACTATTCCATCATCTGATCTGAACTGGGTCTCTGACTGAACTAACATGCATGAAATATTTATGAGGGAATATTCATTTATCTGAAGTGTAGTAGTTACATGCATGCATGCATTAATTAATTGAACTCACAGTCAGTTCAACAAATTTTTGGAACTAATCTAACTAGAATTAACTTAGTTAACAAAGCTAACTAATTACAACTCATCTTGATCTCCTTAATCAAGGGGTAACTTCCTCAATCTAAGGTAAAACTGTTGCATGTATTCACATAGACTTCATGTTTGATTTCCTCTAACTAATTAACTCAAGATGAATTAATTAATTGTTTTTCAAACAACTGCTAAGATCAAATTCGAAATTTAATTCTCAATTTTAGTTTAGGGACTAACTAAAATTGGAATGTATCTCGAAATTCTATTTGTAGCAATGTTATTTTTAGCACTTATATATTTAGCATTTGTTGTTCCTATTTTCAACATAAACATTAAGGGAAATGAAAAGAAATACTTGCATTATGCATCTAGAGGTTTGTGTGTGCCTGCAGGAATAGTATAGGTAAATTGCATTAGATGTGCTCTATGCTCTTTGATTAGACATTTTGATTGCTCTATGCCTTGTAGTTAAAGTTTTCATTGTTCAAATAGAATGAAAAGAATGCTTCTCATCATAGTTGCATTCTAGGAATTTCAAAGACATCACACGGTGAACCTGAAAGACAAACTTTTAAACAAGATCAACTAAAATTTATCTCAATTAACCTAATGGAGCATTGTAACTTAATGCATAATCTTTAGAGGTCTAGGCTAGAGACATGTTTTGGCGTCGTTAAACATAGCAGCTGTCGCTATTTGTCTGTGATACATTCTGAGTGTGGTACATCATTCCACGTACGTAAGCATATCATAGCTCATCCACATACTTTTGGGTATATAGGGCAGTGTTATAGTACGAAAAGTATAAAGGAATGCCCTCATTGTGTTGTTTCGCATTAAACAATGCTAACACAGATTGGGCCCCCACGTACTTTTAGGTATATATTGGAGGACTACATTACGTTGCTATCCATCCATAGGTAATCTAGTCAGCCACCTTGTATACTGTAATACACCAAAAACAACATTCGGGGAGATTGCCTACACGTATGTTAAGTCCTTCGTTTACTGAGGCAGTATATTGTAGTTCATAATTACTTGGTAATCCTTTCACCTACATTATCCCTCTTTTGTTTTGTTATGTTATTTTTATTAAAATAAAATTAATTGACCATGGATAACACCCTCCACATCACTCCTTATTTGATCTTAGGTTGAGACATATGGCAACAACTTCAAAGTCCACCGATCAAGGAATTCCTTTTGATGGGAATCCTAGTCCTTTTCCTCCTTTTGGAAATATTAGTGCTCCTTATATGGCTACATTATCCCTTCTGGGACTTAGCATTTGCTTTCCAGTATGGTTTTTCTCAACCTCCTTTGTCCCCCAGCTGAATATTCCTACAACTGGACAAAATCAACCTCCAGTTGATCCTAAAGTTGACCTTTTACCTTCTTCGTTGGTTGTTTCTTCCTGCCTTTCTTCCTCTTCACCTGGTGAGATTATTGACACTAGTGACTAGGTGGATAAGAAGAAGAAAAAAGGGAAGAAGAAGACGAAAGGGAAGAAGAAGAATAAGAATAAAATTTAGTAGGGGGCAACCAAGAAACAATTGCTTCAAATGTAACTTCTTATGAGAAACCATCGGATAAGTCTCACAAACTTCAATATCCTTGCAAACTTTCTACAGGAGATCATCCTCTTCGAAATTATTCTGGCATTCATCATATCTTAGAAGAATGGTCTTCTGTTTCACATTATCATGTGTCATCAACTTCTAGAGATCATGCAGGTGACACACCATCAACTAGTGGTAGTAAAGTTCATGGAAAGAAGGGTAAAGTTAAGTTTCCCTATACTTTATGTGAAGGGAATCACCCCATTCACCTTTGCCCTATTTGGATGAAGCCCAAAAAGAGTTGGATAACTGTCCTGCTTCTCTGCAACAACTTTCGTATGGTTAGAGGAGACTCTCCCTTAATCCTTCACTAGTTGATGAAGTGACTGACCCAAATCAACTATCAGTCAAACCCACTCTCTTTGAATGTGAATCCCATGAGTCTATACCTGAACGATCAAAGCTCGAGGAAACAGTTGAACCGATTTCACCTTCAGTTAGTCATACCTTTCCCATAGAGAGTGAGTATGATACCACTCGGGTTATTTTCATTTGTTCAGATTCCAATGAGCTTGGAGGCAACCCTCCTGTTTCATCAAGACATGATGAAAATCCTCCTGTGCTCTTAACTCAAGGGGGTAATTCTCCCATTCTTACGGTACCCCTTCCAAGTAGTTTGGTCACTTCGTTTGATTGGAATCAACTGGCAAGATGTCGTCTTCCTTCTTATGTGCCTTTCCAAATAATAGTACAGGTTGATGATATGATTGTATCTGGTGCTATTATAGATGAAGGTGCATCTATGAGTATCCTTTCCTCCACTGCTTGGCAAGTGCTCAGTTCGTCACCACTTGTACTTGTTACCCAATATTTGTTGGTTTTTAATAGAGGAACCAGTCAACCATTAGGGAACCTTCCTCAGTTGTCTATTACTTTGGGAGGAAAAATTGTTTATCTCAATGTGATGGTAGTCCCAGGACCTTTAGATTACAATTTACTTCTTGGACGCGACTATGTTTATGACATGGGAACTATTATTTCGACACTCTTTCGAGTGATGCGTTTTCCGAATGAAGGTAGAATTGTCACCGTTGACCAACTTTCATTTCCCGACCCAAATATGGCTTCCAGTCAACCATCTTCCCTAAATGGTCATTTTGTCCCAATGGTATCTTCCCCGCCATGGGTCAATTATGTGGAAACCTGTTCCATACCTACATCAATTGACGATCAATTATGTGATGTTATGCATTATGTACTAGGGGCATTGGAACCAGATCTCTCTAATGGATTCCTTGCTACATATCCCTTCCAGAGCATTGTTCTCCCATCTAATGAGAACCTCTTAGAAGTCATGATCTCTTATGGGTCATGATAAAATAATCACGAGGATAGTTCTTGGTCTTGTGTCAACCTCACTAAAAAATGAAACAAAGTGTATGAGGATAGTTCCTGGTCTTGTGTCAACCTCGTTAAAAAATGAAACAAAGGGTATGAGGATAGTTGCTTGTATTATGTTAAGCTCATTAAAATATGAAACAAGGAATATAAGGATAGTTATTTTACTGTGTCAACCTCATTAAAAAATGAAATAGGTCTGAGAGCATAGTTCCTTGTCTTGTGTCAAGCTCGCTAAAAAATGAAACAAGGAATCTAAGTAGAGTTCCTTGTCTTGTGTCAAGCTCATTAAAAAATGAAACAAGCTCCCCTGGAGAAAAGTTTCAATTCGAATCTTTGATTAAATCTCGTAAAATCCCAGCCGAGTCTTTCACTTGATCTCATAAATGAACCTTCATTCCATCTAATTGACAGCCATGAGTAGTCTACTTAGGTGAATGTAAAGAAGCTTGGCGACCACGCACTTAGAATCGAGTCATCATGCTGGGGGCATGTAAACCAATCTCAAGCATAGTTTTTTCTTTTTTCAAGCTTGTGTAAAAATGAAACTGAATCCAAGCATAGTTTTTCGTTTCAATCATGTGTAAACATGAAACTGAATCCAAGCATAGTTTCTCATTTCAAGCTTGTGTAAACATGAAATTGAATCCAAGCATAGTTCCCTATGGTTCAAGCTTGTGCAAAAATGAACCCATTTCCATTTTAACCCTCTTTATTTCCATTCTATTAGTCTATTCCATCAGATGAGCGTCGGTTTTTCTCCTTCCATCGTCACCATTTGCTTGGCCGATCATACGATTTCACTTAGTTGTTTTACCCTTTTTGAGGAGCAGTTGCAATGAGTGGTCTTATTGGCCAACCTCTTCACATAAATCAACATGTTTTGAGAAGTTCCAACATCACCGGAACTAGTTGCTATCCTAGACACCACCCGTTCCTCTAAGTGGGGTCCCCTTTAAGCTCTTTTCAAACTCTTGAAATATGAAAATATTGCTGAGCACTTGTCCTTTTCAGCTCGTAAACAGATTGGAAATGACATTTACTTAGTATAGGTTTAACCCTTTTCCGGACTGAGATAGATTACTTATGAAAAAGGAATACGTTTGATCGAACATGGTCAATAGGTACTCTCTTGTATTATTTTACACTTTTCGAACTTGAGAGAAAAATTTATGAAAAATAACTTGTGGAGTTTTCTTTTCGCCCCTTTTCAAACTCCTTAAACATGAAAAGGACTGAGTTCTCATTGTTGTTAAACTCGTTAAAACATCAAAATAGTGATAAACTCGTCCATAATGACAAGATCAAGTTTCACCTTCATTAGGTTTGTTAAAACATCACATAGTGATGGATTCACCCGAAGGGTGGAATTATACTACAAGTATATGTTATCCTCCTCAAGCTTTTTAAAAAAGAAAGAGGTACTAGTCAGTAATGATTGGGGAAAATGAGAAAAGGGGTAAATCATTTTATGGTAGCAAGTCACTCTTGAACATGACACTTTCACTTCATTTCCGTGACTATTTGGGTTGGTTTATCTGCTTGATGGTTATCATACCTATGGTTTATCACACCATCCATCACTTTGGTTTTGGGTCAATGCTGCTAATTCATTCAATGTCACCGACATGTTCAAGAGAAGTCACTCAGTAAACTTCATCCTTTGCAATACTCATAAACCTTCATTTTCATGACCTCCATTCCTGAACATTGTGCCATGAGTCACATTCTTTCTTCAAAATCATTACACTCATTTTTTGTCATTGATGGGGAATATATCAAGGCCCTCATGCGATGAGTCGCTTCTTGTCAACATCAACACATTATCTAGGAAGTTGACTTAGAAACACCCTTCAAGTACCTTGAGGCTTGCATACATCAATGGCAAGTTTCTCGCTTCCAGTTACAGGTTGACATCACTAGCCTTCGACCGAAAGAATGTATATGGTGTTCGACATCAAAACATCTATTCACACTATGCAAAATATATTGTAGTACCTTGAGAATCATTATCATTATCGGTGATCTCTCTCGCGTATGTTAATGGCTTACATCATTTGCTGGTAATTAGTCTTCCCATGTTCGACATGGTTAGACTCGTACATAAGTGAACAATTGGACGAGATAGAAGACCCTGGATCTAGTTCCATTCATCTGGGTTGCGATTTCAGGAGAGTACTAAATTATCTGTATGATGGCTTTACACAGATGGTCATCCTATCATGGGTCTATATTTGTAGATGACTATCTGATTTATGTACATGTAATGAAAAGTTTATATGTTGAGCATGGGTATGTCGTCACTCAGAAATTCATGAAAAGTTCAAAATATCATGATGTTATGTATTGTAATCGATGAAAGTCATCATCCACTTCAGATCCTCCCCGTCACATCGTAAAACATATCACTTTATCATTTTGGACTTCATGCTTTAGGGGGCAACTATTACAGGTCTATTTGGGCACATCACTCTCGACATCCTGGTCAGTACAATTAGGGCTCATCAAACCCTAATTTAGTTGTTACATGCCTTAGACAAGTTATCACATTAAATGCTTCCATCCATGAAAGTTTCCTAGCCTGAAGCCTTGTTGAAATTCCTCCTTGGGACACCGGTGTAGCCTTGGTCAGGGGTGACTGCGCTGTAGAGCATGTAGACCCATTCAAGCCTGTGCTGTAGTGCACTTAGGCGCTCTTTGACCTATGCTGGGCGAGATTGAGCGAAATTTGCATACAGTTCTGGGAATATTCCTTGATTCTAGAAGGATCCCATCTCTTATCTCCTCCTATGAGCTCGAAATTGGATAGGCTAAGGATCAATTAACCTCCTATCCTCTCATCCCTTGCTCCATGGAAACTAACTCCAAGTTTGGAAGGGCATTCAATACCCTCATTTATGACAAAACCATCTCTATTTCACTATAAATTGCACGCTCATCATAGTGATCAGGGGGCTAGAAAATGAAGTTTGTAAGGAAATTCTGTTGGTTTGAGAATTAAGTTCATGCTAAGCAATGTTATGATCCTAGACTAGTGTGCATTTGATGTGGTGAGGGTTGGACTGAAGCTGGGGAGTGGCACAGGGTCGAACTGTATTGGGTGATACTCTTCCTTCTACAGTAATAAAGAGTTTATTCCTTTTCTCATATTATTGTTCATATCTACGATGATTATGTGTTTCAATGTCTTCGATTCCATTGGTTTATAGTAGATAGATCATGTATGCTTTTATCATTTCTTGTTCATGTTTCTCTAGATACAGGTACCTTTTGAGTGGATTTAGTTCAAGTGGGAGTGATGGAGGCAATTCAAAGGGGATCAAGGAAGCGAAAGACTACAAGTAAGTTCCTTCATCTCATCTATCTACTATAGGAAAAGGTTAAACTACTTTCTTTTTGTTGTTCTAGGTGTAGCTACCCACCTAGGGGAAATGTGTTTATTCATAGATGAAAATTCCATATAACACCTATACAATTGGAATTGATACTTATAGCTAGTGAAAGCCATCATTGAAGCATGAAGGCATTATGGTGTACATGTTTCTTTCCATGAAAATCTAATCCCTTATTTAATTCTATGCTTATTATTTTTCTCCTCCTGCTCCTCACTTTGTTATTTTATCCCCTTTCCTCTCATCATTATGTTTTCTACTATAGAACCATTGGCACTTTAATGGCTCGTCACTTTGACGGTAAAGGTTGACCATCGTTGCATTGCACCTATGCCAAAAGTGCCACATTAGATGTATCATGTTCTTTCCACTAGGAAGTTCCTATAGAATGTCACAAACACATAAGAATACTGGAAGTTTACAGCCAAGTTGAGAGGTTCATTGCTTCAACCGAAGGACATCAAAGCTCAAATAGAGAGATTCATCCTAGATGTGGGCTCGATTTATACTCGTGGCATGATTTTTTTGTCTAAATAATGGAATTATACTAGCATATAATTTTTTTTGTAGCTGATGGACTCTTTGTTTAGGAATTCAAACATATGGAGCTCCAAACTTATTTAGAAAGACTAGAAAATCAAGGTAAAATTCTCGTATCATTATTCATGGTTAAAAAATAAACATGGTGGTGTTCTATCTTTAGCAACAATAGTTGGCAAAAATAAACACCCCACTGAACTCTTAATTGATGATTCAACCAAGTTGGCTCCTTTAGGTTCCTAGTTTCATTGTTTTAATTCTTCTTTTAGAATTAAACAATTAGATTTTATTTTATTACTCCAAGTTCTGTAGTATAGTATTTATATTAGTCCATGAAGGCTCAATTTCCCATTTTGACAGTAATTCTTTCAAAGTTTGAATAAATTAATGCTTTTCAGTGTTATACTTTTCTTAGCCTAGTTTCCCTCAAGGTGGGCCTATAGTCTACTTAAATTTTTGGTTAATGCTCTACTCAACCTAGAGCTTAGACTCATCAATTACAAAGAAATAATGATTTGATAGTTCTTATTTGCTATATAAAAATGTTTGATTTTTTTATAACAAAATAGATAAACAACTTACCAATTAAAAAAAAGTTATATAAATTCATCCTAACTCCAAATTTTGAATAAAGGATGTCTCTCGACATTTAATATATTTTAAATCAAAAAATATTTTACATTTTAATTTATTTGATAGATACACCTTTAATATAACATTAGTATGGAATGGTGAACAATAGAAATAATATAAATGTCACACCTAATACCTAACACTCTTCTGAGAGTTTAAACTTTTGTTACAAATGTCATACCTCATTACATTTGGACAATTTTTTTTTTTAATATTCTTTTTAATGCTCTTAACACAACCTTTGAATGGTTTTCATACCTTGGTTTGCATAGTTTTTATTGCTTTAAGAACAAAGAATAGACCAACAGAATGCTATATTTTTTTTTGCGGATAGTCACCTTCTATTACAAGCTTCAACTCTAGCCTCTTTACTAATACAATATTTTTGAACCGTCAGGTTCTTGGTGTGATCAATTTTGATATGATTTTTCTCGATCCATCACATTATTTTTTTGAGTGAAATGTTAGGGTCATTTTGAGCTAACAAGTGTGGCTCATTATCATATGAAGACACTGATGAGAAATTTGATCTAGCCTCATTAAATAAATTGGTGAGAAACCCAAAAAACTCAAAGAATCTCCTTGATGCTAGGTTAAATAATAGTTCAACAAAAATGTGAAAATAAATAAGCATTAGAATAAACCCTAGAAATAAGGAAAACAATCAATAAAAACTTAGGAAATTATAAAAACACAATATAATATAATGGATTCTTAATAATATAATTTTTATGAGTATATGTTAATAAAAATAGAAAAATACTAAAGATCCCTCGTAGCATTTCATATATTTTAACTTAACACAAATTCCATAAATATGCACTAATGAATATTATTGTTATTGATTCTAAATGAATGAATGAATGATTTTAATGACGTCAACAGGTTGGCAACCTAAGGGACCCAAAGATTAACAACCTTAACTTATTTTCATGTTGCTTCCATGTTAGATCTTCTGCTATGAATCTTGACTAGAAGACAGGCTAGTAATTTAATACATCTTATCTTTGTCAAAGAGATGGTGCATGTTGTCAACCTTTAGATTGTTTTCATATTGAATGTGGATATCCTTATATGTTGCACATTCCATGAAAAAGTGCAATTCCATCTTCAGCATACCCCTATAGCAGAAAATGTAAGTTCTCTTTTCCCAAATTTCCTTGGGGATCTTCCATCCACTAGCCTCACATCTAAGGTGATGTGACCCTGTCAAGTGTAGGAATATACAGGGTAAGTTCCTCAGACAGAACACCAGAAGGAAACCGCTCACAAACAGATCACAGATCAATACACCAGTATTTTGACGTGGTTAAAACCCTCAGAGAGGGAAACAGTCCACGGCCTGCGCCAACGTGGCTACTACAGAAAATTTATTAATAAAAGAATGAAAATTTACATAAGCTTCTCTCATGCACGGTTAACCTACAAATGACCCTCCATGCTCTTTAAATAGAATTCATGGACCAATCGGGTGTCAAGCCACGGATCAAGTGTCGGTAATACCGAGGAGAGAATGAACCGTCGGATCACTACATATCGTGACCGTCGGATTGTAAGTTACAAAATGTACAACGGTAAAGAAACACACTTTACCTAACTCTATACTAGACCAAGTTGAACTTAACTATTTCTATGTGTCGGAATATCCTAACATCCCCCCTTAAGAACAACTTGGGATAGGATTGAAGGATTTACAAATATGACACAATAGGAGAAGGAAGGAGGCACTAGAGCCTATCCCCCCTTAGTGACAACTTCCTGAACTCCAAGCATATATCGAAGTTTAGTGAACTTCGCCTCTGTGAGAGCCTTTGTGAAGATGTCTGCAACCTGATCATCTGTTGAACAATATTGCACTTCAAGAACATGGTCATGAATGAGCTTTCTGATGAAGTGCATGTGAAGTTCAATGTGTTTGCTGCGCTGATGCTGAACTGGATCTTTGCAAAACTGAATGGCACTTTGATTATCACACCAAAGTGTAGTCGGATGCTGCTGCTCAAAGCCCAATTCTGATAGGATCTGACGAAGCCACAAGGCTTCCTTACTAGCTTCCACGGCACCACGATACTCTGCTTCTGCTAACGAAAGAAAAATGGCAACATGTTTCTTACAAGCCCATGTAATAGGTCCTAAACCAAGAGTGAAGACATAACCGGCAGTAGACTTCCGATCATCAGGGTCACCAGCCCAATCAGAATCAGTGAAACCAACTAATAGAGGAGCTGCTTTGGCACTGTAATGAATCCCAAACTGTACTGTACCTCGAACATAACGAAGTATTCTTTTAGCTGCTTTCCAATGACTTTCACGGGGGTTTTGCATAAAACGAGCAACAAGGCCAACAGCAAAGGAAAGGTCAGGACGAGTATGGGTTAAATACAAGAGCTTTCCTACAAGTTGACGGTATAGGGTAGCATCAACTTCAGGAGAAGTACAAGAGACTGAAAGTTTGACTCCAAACTGAAAGGGAGAAGGAGCTGGCTTA
>APFE031183869.1:32446-60510 GCA_000404065.3 Pinus taeda
TAAAGACTGCATACCTCCAGATCTTAAAAATGATGCAGATAGGGCTACCGGAAACCTTTTCGCGTGAAACGAAAGGGGTTCCTCACTGGAGCAGATGCTCCAAACACAACAGAGCAGTCCTCTCGGCCCAAAAGCAGTCAGAAATAGTAGATCTAAGAAACGACAGCCGCATGCAGTTCTACCGTCTTCAGATTTGGATCACCAACGGACGCGGCCTCAAATAGCTCTGATACCATGTAAGAATTTACAGGGTAAGTTCCTCAGACAGAACACCAGAAGGAAACCGCTCACAAACAGATCACAGATCAATACACCAGTATTTTGACGTGGTTAAAACCCTCAGAGAGGGAAACAGTCCACGGCCTGCGCTAACGTGGCTACTACAGGCAATTTATTAATAAAAGAATGAAAATTTACATAAGCTTCTCTCATGCACGGTTAACCTACAAATGACCCTCCATGCGCTTTAAATAGAATTCATGGACCAATCGGGTGTCAAGCCACGGATCAAGTGTCGGTAATACCGAGGAGAGAATGAACCGTCGGATCACTACATATCGTGACCGTCGGATTGTAAGTTACAAATTGTACAACGGTAAAGAAACACACTTTACCTAACTCTATACCTAACTCTATACTAGACCAAGTTGAACTTAACTATTTCCTATGTGTTGGAATATCCTAACATCAAGTGTGCCATTAGCACCCTTGTTTTTCCTTAAATAGTTGCTCCTAAATATATTTTCTGGCCATGATCACAAGTTCAACGATATTTTTTTAAACATTTTATTTTTCAGGAACGAAAAAGCGTAATTATATTATATAAGGTATATAATGGTCAGATAATACATTTACCAGATAGAAACTTCATATGAGCTGGAACAGACTAATGGACAATCCGTTGTAGAAATACCTGAGAAAGGATGGAAGCAATAATCCTAATAGATGTATATCTAATCCTAAGAAAGGATAGAAAAATTTTATATATCTAACAAATGTATATAAATAATAGTTTTACTTAAATAATAATAATATTATTATGAATTAGAATAAGTAAATTAATTTTCTGGAGCTGAAGATGAACCCTACCGCCGCTGTCACCTCATTGCCCTTGGCCGCCGCATGGCCTCGGCTTGGCCCTGCCGATGAAGGGGAAGATTGATTCAAGAATGGCAGGACGAACTATTCCTTGATATCTGATACGCAGGCATTGAGAGAAGAATCGGAGCCGAAGACGAACCCTAGCTGCGTCGTTGCCGCCGCCGTCGCCTCCTTGCCCTCGGCCGCCGCTTGGCCTCTGCTCGGCCCTGCCGCTGAAAGGGAAGCTCGATTTAGTTATGGAAGGTCGGTTTATTTCTTAATCACTCATACGTAGGTCCTCCAATACTCATTGAAATCTCCCCGCCTTCTCATATTTCTCGCCTTCGGTTATGAGGCAGCAAGATCTTGGACCTCTGTAGCTGCATCTCGTCCCCATCAGAGTGCAGATGCATGGGCTAAAGATGAAAACGCATAACTTGCTCTCATTTCTCCTTAGATGACGGCTCTTGAGAAGAAATACAATGTGTTGGAAGGCTGCTCATTTCTATCAGTATGTTCTCTGTCCCCCTAGAATAGCCGATACTCTGTTCATGAGTTTCAGAATTTTTTAAGCTTCCTGGATCTACCTGGAGGAAACATCTGGAAGCTCTGTTGGATGGTACACAATGATAGATTCAGGGATCTTTGGACTTTCTCCTCTTCTCCTCTCAAACCTCTACGGCAAGTTTAGGAGGAGAAGGCCCTCCAAAGCTCCTGCCTCATCTCGTCTCGAATTTGCAAAGAAGAGCAGAACCTTGATCTTTCTGCCACATTCCAGATCCAGATCAGGCTCCTCTCTAGCAAAACTCTACTACAATGGCTCGGTTCGACGGATCTTGTGCAGGACCGCAAGCATGCTCTACATCCCAAGTTGGGGATACCCTTTACAGCTCAACGACTTCTCCACGAAGGTAAACAACTTGAGGATCATCTCCCCGTGTCTTTTTACAGCATTAAGAGAAATTCATCCATTACTTTTACCCTTCGTTTGAGAGGAGGAGCTGTAGGACAGACATCCTCAGCTAAAGCATCTTCTTACAAAGATGCAGTCCATGCTTAGATGCCTAAGAAAATAGTTCCACCAACTCAAGGTCCCAAGCCTTTTCTGGTGGACAAGCTGGAGGAAACCCCCTCCATTGAAATCATGCATCCATCATTGGATGAGTAAACCCAAAATTTTGCAGATCATGCCATCATTTGCAGGTTCAATGGGCTATGGCCACGCACAGCAGACCTCTAGCAATGGCTTCACTCTAACTGGACCAACAACTGCAAGGTGTTGTTTTGCTCAAAGGGCTTCTTCATTATAGTGTTCGCTTTTGAAGAGGATTACCAAAAGGCTTTAACTGTAGGCCCATGGTTCTGGGGCTCAGCAAGTTTATTCCTCACCCTTTGGTTCCCAGATTTTGATCCTCCTACAACAATCATCACCAAGCTCCCTATCTGGGTTAGACTTCCAAATCTCCCGGCACACCTCTGGCATTTTGCTGTATTCCAAGGGATTGGCAGCTCTCTAGGCCGCTTGATAGACACAGATGTCTCTAGAGGGGAATTAGGCCTATACACCTTTGCCAAAATCTATGTAGAAATAGATATGAGTAAAGGTCTCCCTGAATAGATCAATCTCAAAGTTGGAGACTTCCATTGGACTCGGACCTTGGATTACGAGAACACAACCTTTCGCTGCCGAAACTGCCATCACATAGGGCACCTTCAGAGTTCCTGTCCCACGATGGCTGCCCAAAAGAAGAAAGTCAACCCCAAACAGAAATCCAAGCACTGGAAGCCTCAAGTTGCTCCCCCCATGGATGACTTTGATTTTAGTTCGGATGAAGAGGAAGAGGATGCGGAAGGAATGGAAGCGAAGTCGTCACAAGATCTGCCCTCGACGGATCCTAAGGATTTGACTGTCCCACCAACCTCACAGAAAAGAAATCATGGATCCTCCACCTCGGACTCAGACAATGAATCCTCCCCATCGGCACCGCTCAGCTTGCAAATAATGCCGGTTCAGCAGAGTCCTCCTGAGTGGGTCAAAGTTGGTAAAAAGAAAGGGAAAAAATGTCGAACAGTTGATTCTACACATGTTGGGTAGAATCCGTTGTTCTGTTCTTGCTCCTCTGTTCTTCTTGTTTCTTCTTGCTCAGTTCAGCTCTCCTCTTCTTCTTAGGGGCCGAGGTGGATAGCCTATCCTTTCCGGTAGCCTAAGCTCTTGGTTGTAACTGCTTATTGTACCATATTGTCCTCTTAATAGAATTAGTTTTACTTACAATATATATATATATATATATATATATATATATATATATATAATATATTAAATTTAAGTATTCACATAAAAATTCATACTGTTTTTATTTTACATTTATTAAAAATATTATATTTAATTAAATTGTATTTCTTTACATTTTAATTTGATATTTTCTTAAAATTAAAATAAACATATACGTCCAGCCCATTATGATAGAGATGTTGTAGTGTAATGTTCAACATTTTGACTAAGTCAGATTACATAAAAATAAAAAATAAAACAAAACAAATTAAAATAAATAAAATAAAAAGATTAATGTAATGTAAACCTTTTAACTTGGTCAAAATAAAATAAAAATAAAAATAACCTTATAAAAAAATAGAAATAAAAGTAAAAACAAGATATGGTATTGGCACATGGTATTAAAATAAAAAAAGCCTATCGTATTGGTTCATGGTATTGAGAATCCATGGTATTCATATGGAATGTAGTCTATTTAAATGAGAAATTTAAAAAGTCTAAATCCATCTTAACTCTATCTACCAAACATTTGGAAAGATCAAATATCTAAGTACTTGGTAAATCAAGAATTTATGTAAATATCTAAGTACTTGGTAAATCAAGAATTAACATAAATATGTTTGGTTAAAATAAATCTAAACGGTTTGACTGAATGCACTTTGCAATACGTATATAAAGAGTAATTGGATGTGGGGAGCAAGTTATCGAGCTCACGGTCTGTAGGTATACATTCCCTTAGCTGCGCACATTTCAAAGCAATATATCGATATATGATAAAATATCGTATGCTATATATACTTAAGCACAATACGATGTATTCATTTTAGATTGTATATTTATGCACAATAAAACGTGTTCATTTTAAAATTAATTGTATAATCATCAACCACATTTAAAATGGTATAATTGTATACAATATTTATTGAATAAATGCTGTAACATCTATGGAATAAGGTAAATATTAATTTGTTTGATAAATTGTTCCGTTCAACTATAAGGTATGATAGGTAGAAATGCTCTGCAGCACTATATTGAACCCCTCCCCCCTCCCTTCCTGATCCGACTACACTCCATTCCAATGAATGCCATGGTGTCACCAAAAGCAAATATGGGTGGAGAAAAGAATAAAAATTTTGCGAAGGCGATTTACCTTAAAGGCATTGGCATGGGATGCTGTGCCACTGCCTACCATAATGTGGGGTATATAAATTTGTTGGAAATTAATTCCAACTGAAGCATCAGTTGAGCAAAAATCGTAAATCACGTCTCATCACAAATTGCATTTATCCCTTCGCCTGTCCTCCGCGATGCGACGCGACGCGATGCAATCGTGCGATGCGGTCGCAAATCGTAGATCGCAAGTTTCGCCCTATGCGTGTTAAGCCTTTTCTTTTTGTTTTCTGCGATTGCGATACTGCGATGCGTTATCGTCGCACATCGCAGATCGGTCATTTCTCACTTTGTCTCATTCTCACGATAAAGTTTTGTGATGCGATCCTGCCGCTCATCTGCTGATCCGACGGTCCATATTTGTTCTAGTCAAATGCACGTCACCGCCATACTGCATTTACGCATTTTTACCTGTTTGTGTTCCCAAGGAAGAAAGTTGGCTTTGCGCCATAACTGCTCACCAACAACATTAAAGAAAAGCATGGCTGAGAAGGAAAGAACCAGCCTCGAGCCGGCCGCAGCATTTATCAGTTATGGATTTCCATACAACCGACTCAAGAATTACAGCTGAGACTCTGTCAGAAAGTTAAAGCGGTTGATGGACTATTATGACTACTAATGCACTATATATGTGTAGACACAGTAGTATAGAATGATGAGAGGAAATGCACAGCAGTGTAGAGAGAAAATTCCTTTCGTTGTGGAACTGAAGCGTTCCTGTTTGTAATCCCTCTGTTCAGAGGAAGACTATTTTGTAACAGCAGTTTTTTTTTTTAATACAAGCTTTACTTGCGTATTAAAGATCTTGTGTTTAGAATCAGAGCGTTGTTCTCTGGTTCTTTGTGTTTGAAATTACCAAAAATTTTCATCAAGTGGTATTAGAGCTAGTCTAGGCACTCAGTGAGTAAAAAACAGAGCTTGTTTTTCACTATAGGAGCTATAAGAAGTTTATTGAGCAGAGAAAGTTTTTTTTGCTTGTTTTAATTATATAGTCAGTATCTCTTCTCCACTTATACAGAATAAGATGGCAGATGCTGGAACTGGTTTGACAAATTCCCAACTGCCACAGTTCAATGGGAAAAATTATAGTTATTGGTCCATAACAATGAAAGCATTGTTTGCTTCTCAAAGAATATGGGAGCTGGTTGAAACTGGCTATGCTGAACCTGCAGATGCAACAACATTAGTTGCTTTAACAGTAGCAAAAAGAGACCAGTTGAAGAGCGACAGGAAGAAGGATGCCAAAGCCCTCTTTTTTCTCTTCCAATCAGTACATGAAAGTGTTTTTCCAGGGATTGTAGCAGCAACAAAATCCAAGGAGGCATGGGATATTCTCAAAACTGCCTATCAAGGCATGGAGAAGGTGAAGACTGCAAAGTTGCAGATGTTGAGAAGAGACTTTGAAACACTCAGCATGAAGGAATCTGATACAATAGATTCGTTATTCACTCAGGTTATTGGGTTGATAACCCAAATAAGATCTCATCGTGAGATTCTTGAAAAAACAAGGATTGTAGAGAAGATCTTGAGAAGTTTACCCTCAAGGTTTGAATCTATTGTAGTAGCAATAGAAGAAACGAAGGATCTCTCACAGTTCACAGTAGATGAACTGAGTGCTTCTCTTATGTCTCATGAACACAGACTGAGTAGAGGAACGGATTCCTCTTTTGAGCAAGCATTCAAGATTCAGATGTCTTTTGGCCAAGGAAAAGGTCGAGGCAGAGCAAATAACAGAGGTCGTGGAAGAAGCCAAAACAAAGGTAGAAATAATCCTGCAAGCACAAGTGGAAGGAGCTGTAATCAGAACCAAGATGAAGGTTCATGCAAACAGCAAGTTCATGGACAAAGGTATGACAAATCCCAAGTCCAATGTCATTATTGTAAGGAATATGGGCACTATGCCAATGAATGTAGGAAAAAGCAAAATGACATGAATAATAGGCAAAATACTAATTTTGCAAATGAAGAAGATAAGAATCCAAAGAATGTGTTGTTAACATGTAACAATGCACAAGACAAACAAGAAGATTTTTGGTTCTTAGACTCAGGTTGTAGTAATCACATGACTGGAAATATTGAAATGTTTGCCAATCTGGATGAAAATGTGAAATCTGAGGTAGCAACAGGAAATGATAGTAAGATATCTGTCAAGGGTAAGGGCACATTTTGTATCCGAGCAAGAAATGAAGAACAAATGATTGTACCAGAGGTATATTATGTACCTAGTCTGAAATGTAATCTTTTGAGCATTGGACAACTCATTGACAAAGGTTACAATGTGTTTTTCAAAGATGATATGTGTACAATCAGAGACATACCTCCAAGTAAGAACATCATTACACAGGTGCAGATGACCAATAATAGAATGTTTCCTCTCAAACTCAGGGCAGATTTGAAAGAAGGAAGAACTATTACCGTTGTAACACAAGAAGTCTTTCAGGAACAAGTGAAAGATGAGAATTGGTTGTGGCACTTGAGATTTGGACATCTCAGATTCAGAGGCTTGAATCTGTTGCACAGAAAGGGAATGGTAAAGGGATTTCCATTGATCGAGAAACCGGGCAGCCTTTGTGGAGGCTGCATCTTCGGAAAGCAACAAAAAGAAAGCTTTCCAGCAGGAAAGAGTGTAAGGGCAAAAGCACCCTTGGAAATTGTCCACTCTAATGTGTGTGGACCGATGCAAACACCATCATTTTCTAGAAATCAATATGTTTTAACTTTCATTGATGATTATACTAGAAAGACATGGGTGTATATGCTTAAACAGAAGAGTGAAGTGTTTGAGAAATTCTGCCACTTCAAAACTCTTGTTGAGAAGCAGTGTGGGCATTATATCAAAGTGCTCAGAACATATAGAGGAGGAGAGTACATCTCCAAAGACTTTCTGCGTTTTTGCAGAGAGAATGGCATACAAAATCAGTTCACCGCGAGGTATACACCTCAACAAAACGGTGTTGCCGAAAGGAAGAATAGGACCATTCTTGACATGGTCAGAAGTATGCTGAAGGCAAAACACTTGCCGCATGAGTATTGGGCAGAAGCTCACTTGCGAAGTTTACATCTTGAATAGATGCCCAACTAAAGCTGTCATGAACAAAATACCGGAAGAAGCATGGAGTGGTCAAAAGCAAACTGTCACTCACGTGAGAGTATTCAGTTGTGTAGCATATACACATGTACTGGATCAACTAAGGAAGAAGTTTGACAGTAAGGGGGAGAAGTGTGTTTTTGTTGGCTATTGTGATGAGTCAAAAGCATACAAACTCTATAATCCATCCACCAAGAAATTGATAGTAAGCAGAGATGTGCAGTTCATTGAAGATGAACCTTGGGATGGAAGCTTAGAGAAGATAGTGAATGTGAAGACAATTGTGTCTCACGAAGAAGAAGAGGAAGGGATAGCAGGAAATAATCCTTCCTTAGTAGCTTCTCCTCCACCACAACACGTACAACAAACCACACCACAAGCTGAAATTAGAACAGCCTTGAGAAATCAAGGAAGTGCTTCTCCAAGCACATCACAGGGATCCGAAATACCCTCAAGTTCGGATGGAAGTCCAAGCACACCAAGAAGACCAAGATTCAGAAATCTGAATGAGATTTATGAACAAGGATAGGTAAGTAACAATACCGGTCTAAATTCATTATTCGCTTTGTATTGTCATGTTGATGACCCAGATCATTTTGAAGATGCTGTAAATGAAAATAAATGGATTGAAGCAATGAATGAAGAAATTCGTGCAATTGAGAAGAGTAAAACATGGGAGTTAGTGGACCTCCTTGAAGGCAAAGATGTCATTGGTGTTAAGTGGGTCTATAAGACCAAAAGTAATGCTGAAGGCAAGATTGACAGGCACAAAGCAAGACTTGTTGTGAAAGGCTACAAGCAACAACAAGGTAAAGACTATGATAAAACCTTTGCATCAGTAGCAAGGATGGAAACAGTAAGAACAATGTTGTCTATTGCGGCACAACACAAATGGAAGATTTATCAAATCGATGTTAAATATGCATTCCTAAATGGAGTGTTAAAAGAAGAGGTTTATGTTGAACAACCTCCAGGTTATGAAATTGAAGGCCAAGAGCATAAAGTCTACAAACTGAAGAAGGCTCTTTATGGGTTGAAGCAAGCTCCAAGAGCATGGTACAACAGAATAGATGCTTATCTGACTGAGAATGGGTTCGATAAGTGTGACGGTGAACCCACACTCTACATAAAAGAGAATGACGGTAAGATTCTTATTGTTGTTTTATATGTAGATGATTTTATTTTTACTAGCAATGATGCTTCTCTCATTGCTGATTTTAAAGCATTCATGAAAAGTGAATTTGAAATGACTGACTTAGGATTCTTAAGATATTTTCTTGGAATTGAAGTAGACCAAAGTGACAATGGCGTTTTCATTTCTCAAGTTAAATATGTAGAAGTAGTGTTGAAGAGATTTAACATGCAGAATAGCAAAGTAGCTATGACTCCAACTGTAATGGGGTTGAAATTGACCAAAGAAGACATCAGCAAGGATTTTGATCCAAAATTCTACAAGAGCATAGTTGGCAGTCTTATGTACTTAACTGCAACTAGGCCAGACATTATGCACGCTGTGAGTTTAATCTCCAGATTTATGGAAAGACCGAAAGAGACTCATTGGCAGGCAGCCAAGAGGATTCTAAGGTATGTGAATGGAACGAAGGGGTTTGGTATTTTATACTCCTCTTCTGAAAGTTTCATGTTGACAGGTTACACTGACAATGATTGGGTTGGAATTGTTGATGATAGGAAAAACACATCGGGATATGTGTTCCATATGGGATCGGGAGCCATCTCATGGGCTTCCAAGAAGCCACCAGCTGTGTCTTTGTCAACAATAGAGGCAGAGTATGTGGCAGCAGCATGCCAAGCAGTGTGGCTAAGAAGAGTTCTCATAGATTTGTGTCATGAATAAGGAAATGGCACAACCATTTACTGTGACAATAGCTCGGCAATATCATTGTCTAAAAACTCAGTTTTTCATAAAAGGACAAAGCACATAGACACCAAATTTCACTTCATACGTGAATTGGTCAACAATGGTGAGATTTTTTTGTAGCACTGCAGAACAGAGAATCAGTTAGCTGACATCTTGACAAAACCATTGGGAAAGAAAAGTTTTGATCATTTCAGGAAATGCCTGGGTATGCAGAAAAACCCAATAGTTGAAATTAAAAGGGAGCGTTGGAAATTAATTCCAACTGCAGCATCAGTTGAGCAGAAATCGCAAATCACATCTCATCGCAAATCGCATTTATCCCTTCGCCTGTCCTTCGCGACGCGATGTGATCATGCGATGTGATCGCAAGTCGCAGATCGTAAGTTTCACCCTATGCGCGTTAAGCCTTTCCTTTTTGTTTTCTGCGATTGCGATACTGTGATGCGTTATCATCGCACATCGCAGATCGGCCATTTCTCACTTTGTCTCATTCTCACGATAAAGTTTTGTGATGTGATCCCGCCGCTCATCTGCTGATCCGACGGTCCATATTTGTTCCCGTTAAATGCACGTCACTGCCAAACTGCATTTACGCATTTTTACCTGTTTGTGTTCCCAAGGAAGAAAGTTGGCTTTGCGCCATAACTGCTCACCAACAATATTAGAGAAAAGCATGGCTAAGAAGGAAAGAACCCGCCTCGAGCCGGCCGCAACATTTATCAGTTACGGGTTTCCATACAACCGACTCAAGAATTACAGCTAAGACTTTGTCAGAGAGTTAAAGTGGTTGATGGACTATTATGACCACTAATGCACTATATATGTGTAGACACAGTAGTATAGAATGATGAGAGGAAATGCACAGCAGTGTAGAGAGAAAATTCCTTTCGTTGTAGAACTGAAGCGTTCCTGTTTGTAATCCCTTTGTTCAGAGGAAGACTATTTTGTAACAACAGTTTTTTTTTTTTAATACAAGCTTTACTTGCGTATTAAATATCCTGTGTTTAGTATAAGAGCATTGTTCTCTGGTCCTTTGTGTTTGAAATTACCAAAAATTTTCATCAAAATTGACCCTTTATTGTTGATATGATGTGATGTGCATAAAATAACTACACCAACAGATTATTTGCCAGGCTTGAAGGCATCAATTGCACACTTGCAGGGAGGAATCTTTACATGAGATTTAGTTGTTCCACTGGAGATGCCCTGGTGATGAATATGGTGTCCAAGGGCGTGCATAATGTTTTAGAATTCCTTCAAATTGAGTTTACTGACATGAATGCTATGATGTTTCTGGCGAGTTTCTTGATGCAGTTTAGCTTTTCCTGATTTTGATTGGTATTTAGGTTTTTGGTGATCGCTCTTTCACTAGGGTTTGTGGACTCTTGGTTTACTGCGCACTCTTTCATAGGTTTTCTTTTTTATATTGGACTATTTGTTTAATTTGTGGGCTCGTCACCAGGCAATTTCTGTGCAGACAAGAAGCCCAGAGCAGTGAACTGGATTGAAGGGCGTTGTAAATCAGTTGTGTGAAGTTGTCATCAGTGAGGCGGTTGTTTAAAAGGTCCTGAAAATTACCGTTCCAACTTTGTTAGAATTGAACATGTTTGAGAACTTGACTGGATCTGCTCTGGCTGGTGCCACGGGAGGGTTCAATGACCATGCCTCCAATATTGTCTCTGTTGTGTTTATTGCAACAGGGAAAGATCCTGCCCAGAATATTTAGAGCTCCCATTGTATTACAATGATGAAGGCATCGGTATCCATGGGTGGCAAGGATCTGCATGTAGCAGTCACAATGCCTTGTATTGAGGTAAGAAATTTTTCACTCACTGCGAAGATGAAGAGAAGCATTATTTTAGAATTCCTTCGAATTGAGTTTATTGACATGGATGCTATGATGTTTTTGGCGAGTTTCTTGATGCAGTTTAGCTTTTCCTGATTTTGATTGGTATTTAGGTTTTTCGTGATCGCTCTTTCACTAGGGTTTGTCGACTCTTGGTTTACTGCGCACTCTTTCATAGGTTTTCTTTTTGATATTGGACTATTTGTTTAATTCCTGGGCTCGCTACTAGGAAATTTCTCTACAGACAAGAAGCCCAGAGCAGTGAACTGGACTGAAGGGCGTTGTAAATCAGTTGTGTGAAGCTGTCATCACTAAGGCAGTTGCTTAATAGGTCCTGAAAACTACCGTTCCAGCTTTGTTAGAATTGAACATGTTTGAGAACTTGATTGGATTTGCTCTGGCTGGTACCATGGGAGGGTTCAATGACCATGCCTCCAATATTGTCTCTGTTGTGTTTATCGCAACAGGGAAAGATCCTGACCAGAATATTGAGAGCTACCATTGTATTACAATGATGAAGGCATCAGTATCCATGGGTGTCAGTGATCTGCATGTAGCAGTCAAAATGTCTTGTATTGAGGTAAGAAATTTTTCACTCACTGCGAAGATGAAGAGAAGCATTATTTCAATTTGGGCTTTCATTCAAGTAGTCAAGAAGATGGATGAGAAACGAAGGAAACACAATTCCTCCTTCCAATCCACTTAGTTTTAACTAAGCTATGAGTTTATGGATAACTGGAAATTGCGTGGTTGGTTGCAGGTGGGAACAATAGGAGGTCGAACAAAATTGGCTTCTCAAACTGGTTGCTTGAATATGGTTGGAGTGAAAAGAGTGTTGAATTCAGTAGCGAATGCTCAGAGGTGGGCGAGAATTGTGGCAGGAGCAGTTTCGGCTGGAGAGCTATCCCATGTCTGTAGGCCAATGGGTGAAGAGTAATTTGAAGTACAACATATCAAACAAGCACGCGATGGTTGGTGTCGTGACCTCCTACAGCCAAAAAAGTCACAATAGTTTACGCTTTTTCCTATACTATATGTTTCGTTATCCGCTAGAATCCTTCGTAATAAAGTCTCCACATCGAGACTCCACGTGCTTAGCGTGGATACACTTCAATTATACAGGTGGAAGGCACACCCCTCTGTTATTTCGAGTTTTTGTAATAAAGTCTCCAATGTGGTTGGCGTGGATACAGTTCAGTTAGAGAGGTGGAAGACACGCCTTCTGTCTGTTATTTCGGGTTTCAATTTTATAAAATATATGGAATTAAAGGAGAAACCAGAGGAGAGAGTACATGTAGAATAAGAAGTACTAGCAATAGAGATGGCTATCGTGGTGCATGAGACACGTTTCAATGTTTATTATCCACCCATAATAACAATGGAAGCTATGGTAACGGAAGACAACCAATTACTGCCCACCCATCATCTTCTTTTGTGAATTCTTCTACCTTTTCCATATTAGCATAGACTTGAGATTTATCATTTGTTAGTTTCGGAGAGCACGATGATGACGAGGAGCAGAGTAATAGGGAAGAGAGGAAACAAGTCACCAACTCCAACTCCAACTTCATCGTTTCCTTTTCCTGCTCCTCCATGCATACCCACAAAGAAACAATGAAGTTGCCGTTGGTGACTTTTTTCTTTTCTTCTTGGTTTTAGTGGTGTTGGTGATCTCCTATTTCCTCTGTTACTCTGCTATTCATCATCATCATGTTCTCCAAAATAAAGAGAGATGATGAATCCCAGGCCAGTCCAATTATGGAAGAAGCAGCAGAATTCACAAAAAGAGATAAGAGATTAGGGCAGGCAGAAATTGGTGGTATTCCATCGCGGCAGCATCTATTGTTATTATTGGTGGACATTAAAGATTGAGACCTGCCTTCTCCACCACCATAGTCATGGCTATTGCTACTTCTTCCACTTTTACGTATACTCTCCCCTCTTGTTTCTCCTTACATTCAGTATATTCTATGAAATAGAAATGCGAAATAACACAAAGATGGACATGTATTCCACCTCTCTTAGAAATACAATACAACTCAACTATCAGCTAAGATTAGGCATGTTAATATGAGTTAGGCATAAATTAGTACATTTAATTCATAGTTTGGCTCAGTCGTAGTGTTGTCCTAGTGTGATTCATTTGTGAAAAAGAAAGCTAATATTTAATAACACTTATATTATGTCGAACGTGACAAGTTCACGTGAAATCAATTGCTTAAGTAGAGGTTTTTAATTTAATGACGCTGGAGTGTTTCATCAATTCTCATTAAGAGGGAACCCGATTAAAACAACTCTCATTTGTTAACATAGACTCATAAAAAGATCACGAGGGATCTCACAAGCATGAAGATCACGAGGAATCTCACTAAGCATGATTGTTAGGCCCTCCTGTCGTAATATGCACATATTTTGAGGTCACCTTTCTGCTCTCCACTTCACATCTATGCACGCTGGAGTCTTTTACGCCATAACTTAAGAGAATGCGTTTGAATTTTTCATGTAGTTTATGGCACTGGACATGGAGGACACCAGAATGCTCACAAGAAGGATATATGTGTGCGGCAGAGGGCCCGGGGTCCTATAATCATGTCTTCGAGGTTTCACATCCAATTCCAGGTTTCAAATCACTCCAATTCCACCGCTTGTTACGAATATGGATTCTTTTGTTCCCATGGAGGTTCTTTTGAGGCAGTCTCAAAGACTTAAGAGACCCGTTGATCTTGTGCAGACACTACATGGAAGGCAAATGAAGTCAGTCCCTGCACAGTACATCCTTCCATCTGATCTCATGCCAATTTGTTCTCCTCCTGTCATCGACCTAGTAGGCGTGGAATGTAGGAATATTAATTCCAACTGCCGTGCAGAATCAATGATTTGTTACTTCATGGAAATACACTAATCGGAGGAAGGCAGCAACAACAGTGACAAGGGACATCGCCCATGGGCGTATCGGTGAAGTCGGCATATCGGCATTTCAGCAAAGTCGGCGGATGGAGCATCGGAGGTAGGCAGTTGCATTACGATATTGCATCGACATTTTCAAAAGGTGGCAGGCGCTTCACACAGTTATGTTTTGCGATCCGAAAAAGCAGACCCGACGGTTATATAACGCTCTGCTGCTTAATATTTTAGTTCCGCCAGCGGCCATTTTCTTTTTCATGTGTTTTACAATGTTTTCATGCATTGGTTAAAATGCATCGCTTCGATGGATATCGCTTCGGCGGGTCATAAATTGGCATTTCGCTATGCGATAGTGCGTTGTTGTGATAAGGGACACTTTGAAGTCCGATAGGATATTTTCTAGGATATTTTCAGCTGAGTAATCAATGTAATTTACTACGGTTGGTAAATATAGGTAGGATATTTTTTCTCTCTTATCATTTAAAAAAAATCAGATATGTTTTTATATATATATATATATGTGTAATGAACAACAGTTCTGTTAAAAGAAAAAGAAGAAAAAAAACTTTCGAAGAATCTGAGAGCTTTGTAATTGTCTGAAAAATGCACATCAGTGCTCCGATAGTGAAAACAGATTCTGGAACTGAATTATTCCTGTTGTACCCCTATGATAGAGGAAGACTATTCTGTAACAATTTTTCTTTTATAATTAAGATCCTGTATTGAACACAGAGCATTGTTCTCTGTGCAATTTCTTATGTGTTTGAAATCAACAGAAATTTCCAACATGGAATCAGAGCTGGTCTAGGCACTCAGTGAGTAAAAAACAAAGTTTGTTTTTTTTTTTCTCACCGTAGAAGCTGTAAGAAGCTTATTGAGCAGATTTTTCTCCAGTAGAAAAAAGTTTTTTGCTTGTTTTGTTATACAGTCAGTATCTCTTCTTTACTTATACAGGTTAAGATGGAAGATGCTGGAACTGGTTTGACAAATTCCCAACTGCCACAGTTTAATGGGAAAAATCACAGTTATTGGTCCATAACAATGAAAGCATTGTTTGCTTCTCAAGAAATATGGGATCTGGTTGAAACTGGCTATGATGAACCTGCAGATGCAACAACATTGGCTGCTTTGACAGTAGCAGAAAGAGACCAGTTGAAGAGCGATAGGAAGAAGGATGCCAAATCCCTCTTTTTTCTCTTCCAATCATTACATGAAAGTGTTTTTCCATGGATTGCAGCAGCAACAAAATTCAACGAGGCATGGGATATTCTCAAAACTGCCTATCAAGGCATGGAGAAGGTGAAGACTGCAAAGTTGCAGATGTTGAGGAGAGACTTTGAAAACCTCAGCATGAAGGAATCTGATACAATAGATTCATTCTTCACTGAGGTTATTGGCTTAATAACCCAGATATGATCTCATGGTGAGATTCTTGAAGAAAGAAGGATTGTAGAGAAGATCTTGAGATGTTTACCCTCAAGGTTTGAAGTTGTTGTGGTAGCAATAGAAGAAACAAAGGATATCTCACAGTTCACGGTAGATGAACTGAGTGCTTCTCTTATGTCTCATAAACACAAATTGAATAGAGGAACATATTCCTCTTTTGAGCAAACATTCAAGACTTAGATGTCTTTTGGCCCAAGAAGAGGTCGAGGCAGAGCAAATAACAGAGGTCATGGAAGAAGCCAAAACAGAGGTAGAAATAATCCTGCAAGCACAAGCGGAAGGAGCTGCAATCGGAACCAAGATGAAGGTTCAAGCAAACAACAAGCTCATGGACAAAGGCATGAAAAATCCCAAGTCCAATGTCATTATTGTAAGAAATATGGGAACTACACAAATGAATGTAAAAAGAAACAAAATGATATGAATAGTAGGCAGAATGCTAATTTTGCAAATGAAGAAGATAAGAATTCAAAGAATGTGCTGTTAACATGTAACATAGCACAAGACAAACAAGAAGATTTTTGGTTCTTAGACTCAGGTTGTAGTAATCACATGACTGGGAATATTGCAATGTTTCCCAATCTGGATGAAAATGTGAAATTTGAGGTAAAAACAGGGACTGATAATAAGATATCTATCAAGGGTAAAGACAGAGTCAGTATCCGAGCAAGAAATGGAGAACAGATGATTGTGCCAGAGGTATACTATGTACCTGGTTTGAAATGTAATCTTTTGAGCATTGGATAGCTCATTAACAAAGGTTACAATGTGTTCTTAAAATATGATATTTGTACAATCAGAGACATACCTCCAAGTAATACGATCATTGCACAGGTGCAGATGACTAGCAATAGAATGTTTCCTCTCAAACTCAGGGCATAATTGAAGGAAGGAAGAACTACTGGAGCTGTAACACAAGAAGTCTTTCAGGAACAAGTGAAAGATGAGAATTGGTTGTGGCACTTGAGATTTGGACATCTCAATTTCGGAGGCTTGAATCTGTTGCATAGAAAGGGAATGGTAAAGGGATTACCATTGATCGAGAAACTAGATAGCCTTTGTGAAGGTTGCATCTTGGGCAAGCAACACAAAGAATGCTTTCCAGCAGGAAAGAGTATAAGGGAAAAAGCACCCTTGGAAATTGTTCACTCTGATGTGTGTGGACCGATGCAAATACCATGATTTGCTGGAAATAAATATGTTTTAACTTTCATTGATGATTACACCAGAAATACATGGGTGTATATGCTGAAACAGAAGAGTGAAGTGTTTGAGAAATTCCGCCACTTCAAAACTCTTGTTGAGAAACAATGTGGGCATTATATCAAAGTGCTCAGAACATATAGAGGAGGAGAGTACATCTCCAAAGATTTTCTACGTTTCTGCAGAGAGAATGGCATACAAAAGCAGTTCACCGCGAGGTATACACCTCAGCAAAACGGTGTTGTCGAAAGAAAGAATAGGACCATTCTTGACATGGTCAGAAGTATGCTGAAGGAAAAACACTTGCCACATGAGTATTGGGAAGAAGCTGTCACTTGCGCAATTTACATCTTGAATAGATTCCCAACTAAAGCTGTCATGAACAAAATACTAGAAGAAGCATGGAGTGGTCAAAAGCAAACTGCCACTCACATGAGATTATTCGATTGCGTAGCATACGCACATGTACCGGATCAGTTAAGGAAGAAGCTTGACAGTAAGGGGGAGAAGTGTGTCTTTATTGGCTATAATGATGAGTCAAAAGCATACAAACTCTATAATCCATCCACCAAGAAATTGATAGTAAGAAGAGATGGGCAGTTCATAGAAGATGAAGCTTGGGATGGAAGTTTAGAGAAGACAGTGAATGTGAAGACAATTGTGTCTCACGAAGAAGAAGAGGAAGGGACAGCGGCAAATAATCCTTCCTTGGTGGCTTCTCCTCCACCACAGCAAGTACAACAAACCACACCACAAGCTAGAATTCGAACAACCTTAAGGAGTCAAGGAAGCGCTTCTCCAAGCACACCATAGGGATCCGAAATACCCTTAAGTTAGGATGGAACTCCAAGCACACCAAGAAGACCAAGATTCAGAAATCTGAATGAGATTTATGAACAAGGAGAGGTAAGTAAAAATACCAGTCTGAATTTATTATTCGCTTTGTATTGTCGTGTTGATGACCCAATTCTTTTTTAAGATGCTATAAATGAAGATAAATGGATTGAAGCAATGAATGAAGAAATTGGTGCAATTGAGAAGAGTAAAACATTGGAGTTAGTGGACCTCCCTGAAGGAAAAGATGCCATTGGAGTTAAGTGGGTCTATAAGACCAAAAGCAATGCTGAAGGCAAGATTGACAAGCAGAAAGCAAGACTTGTTGTGAAAGGCTACAAGAAGCAACAAGGTAAAGACAATGATGAAACCTTTCCACCAGTAGCAAGGATGGAAACAATTGGAATAGTGTTGTCTATTGTGTCACAACACAAATGGATGATTTATCAGATAGATGTTAAATCTGCTTTCCTGAATGGAGTGTTAAAAGAAGAGGTTTATATTGAACAACCTCCAGGCTATGAAGTTAAAGGCCAAGAGCATAAATTCTACAAACTGAAGAAGGCTCTTTATGGGCTGAAGCAAACTCCAAGAGCATGGTACAGTAGAATAGATGCTTATCTGTTTGAGAATGGGTTTGATAAGTGTGATGGTGAACCCACACTCTACATAAAGGAGAATGACGGTAAGATACTTATTGTTGTTTTATATGTAGATGATTTGATTTTTACTAGCAATGATGCTTCTCTCATTATTGATTTTAAAGCAGTCATGAAAAGTGAATTTGAAATGACTGATTTGGGCTTCTTAAGATATTTTCTTGGAATTGAAGTAGACCAAAGTGAAAATGGTGTTTTCATTTCTCAAGATAAATATGTAGAAGCAGTGTTGAAAAGATTTAACATGCAGAACAGCAAGGCAACTGTGACTCCAACTGTAGTGGGGTTGAAATTGACCAAAGAAGACAGCAGCAAGGATCTTGATCCAATATTGTACAAGAGCATAGTTGGCAGCCTTATGTACTTGACTGCAACTAGGCCGGACATTATGCACGCTGTGAGTTTAATCTCCAGATTTATGGAAAGACCGAAAGAGACTCATTGGAAAGCAGCCAAGAGGATTCTAAGATATGTGAATGGAACGAAGGGGTTTGGTATTTTATACTCCTCTTTTGAAAGTTTCATGTTGACAGGTTACACGGACAGTGATTGGGCTGGAAGTATTGATGATAGGAGAAACACATCAGGATATGTGTTTCATATGGGATCGGGAGCCATCTCATGGGCTTCCAAGAAGCAACTGGTTGTGGCTTTGTCAACAACAGAGGCAGAGTATGTGGCAACAACAGCAGCAGCATGCCAAGCAGTGTGGCTGAGAAGAGTTCTTAGAGATTTGTGTCATGAACAGGAAAATGGCACAACCATTTACTATGGTAATAGCTCAGCAATAGCATTGTCTAAAAACTTTGTTTTTCATAAAAGAACAAAGCACATAGATACCAAATTTCACTTCATACGTGAATTGGTTAACAATGGTGAGATTGTTTTGCAGCACTGCAGAACAAAGGATCAGTTAGCTGACATCTTGACAAAACCATTGTGAAAGAAAAGTTTTGATCATTTCAGGAAATGCCTGGGTATGCAGAAAAACCCAACAGTTGAAATTGAAGGGGAGTGTTGGAATAAATAATTTAAACTGTCATAGAGCAACAGCAACCGCAGCAAACTGTTTCCAGAAAACCTCCAATTTAGCTCCCTGCGATGCGATCAAGTCGCAGATCACATATCGCACATTTTCTTGTTAACCTTCCTTATGTCCCTTCTATTGTTGCGATTGCGATTTTGCGATGTGATTTGATCGCAAATCACAAATCGCATGTTTTAGACAATTATAGAAGTGGCGGCACATCTTTTCCTTTTCCTCTAATGCGATGGTGCGATGTTATGATAAGCCATGCATTAAATTCAGATAGGATATTTTCAGTCGTGTAATTAATGATATTTACAGCGGTTGGTAAATGTAGGTGAAATTTTTAATTTTATTGTTTTTTATTTTACGGAAGTATGGGCACAAGCAACACGTATCAAAGATATTTTCTGTGTTGTTCATTATATATATGAAAATGCAAAGGTAGATATATAAAGAGAGCAATGAGAAGAATTAAAAAATGAGTTTTTTCTTTGCAACGCACAGCAGTGCTGAAACTCTAATTTTTCTGAGATAGTGAAATTAGTTTCTGGAACAGAAGCATTCCTGGTGTAATCCCTCTGAGTAGAGGAAGACTATTTTGTAACAGTTTTTTTTTTTTAATGATTAAGATCCTGAATCAAATAACAGAGCATTGTTCTCTGTGAAATTTCTTTTGTGTTTGAAATTATAAGAAATTTCCAACAAGTTCTCCTCCTCCAGAATTCATTCCATTCTATTCAAGAATATAAGCAATACATTCTCCCTTGTCACGAAGCAAAAGTAGTTTTCTTTTCGATTTTTTTAGATTTCATTTTTTTAATCGGAGAATAAAATAGCAATCAGAAGTTGAGTTTTTTTTCCTTAAAAATATTGAATTTTTTAAATATAAGTTGTAAAGTGTTAATTTAATTAATAATTGAATTTTCAATAAAATGTGATTTTTATATTTAATATATTTTTAAATATATAAATAATTTAAACAAGTATTTTTTATAAATTAAATAATTTAAAATTTTAAATTTTTAAATATCCATATTAAATTTGAATAAAATTGATCAAAAATACCAAAAAAAAAAAAGAGTATTACGCAAACTATAACTATAACGATTCTTGATATAGTGGACAACATATAGCTTTCCGTTTTCCAAAGCATTTTGTCAATTTCATAAATGTTATCGTTTACAAGCCGACGATTGTTGTATGATGGAAGGCATTGGCATCACGTCGCCTTCCACGACAAAATGAATTTGGAGCTTCCCGAGGGTTTGTCTACTGACAGAAGAAAGATGGAAAAACTTGCATTCTGACCAACGCCTTTGGAGCTACGCGAGGGTTTGTTTATTTCATCATGTGATGTTATCAAAAGGTCCTCCCTTGTAGAAACACTTTCGGCATCATTATCATATTTAAAATCGGAAAAAATAAATATCATTTACGATAATAAAACCAATTAAGAAAACATTCATGACATGAAAGTATTATTAACAATTGTTCCAAAAGGTATAAAGAGAGGCCTATAGGATTATTAAATTGGAATTGTTGAATTTTTCTAGAAGAGTTAATTGGTTTGTGGAAAACCTTGTTTTCTTGGACTGGATCATTGAATGTCTTATTTTATTTTAGAGTAAGTTAATTATCCAAAATCAAGAGGTTAAGTTAATTACCCAAAATCAAGAAACCTTTATAGATGGCCAAGCATATACGAAGAATACATCTCATTCATATGCAATACCAAATCCATCTTTTCTTTTCTCTCAGTAAAATTTCAAAAGCATGAACTATGTGGTGTCTCATATCCAGGCACATTTTCCATTTGGTTCTGAAAAAATCACGTGCCTAATCTTCCTAACAATATTTTGCATATCTCCATATGCCTTCCCTACCAACAACACCAGTGTCTAGAAGAAGAATACCTACAACAATATCTAAGGCCAATCATCCTTTTAGTGGTTGACAACGCCTTTCTAACATGGCCTATTCACTCAAATTCCAACCCCTATCTACTTATATTTTCACCTCGCCTTTATTATAAACCTCTTGTTCCATTATGAGTAACACCAATTATATCAGTCATACACTAGTTTGGTCATCTTTGGTTATTATAAGTCCTTTCATGGCTTTGAGGCTGTGTCAAGGTAGTTGTCGAGGTGGTGCGACAAGAGCATCCACTTCTTGATGTCAGTGTAGCATCCATTTCTTGATGTCGTTGTTTATTTGGCTAGAACTCTGTCACTTACCATTTTGAATCTATTCCACCTAAAGTGAGGAACAATATCCTTCCATTGGGAACAAGAGAATTTTGTGGCAAACCATATTTCTTTGATATTGAAATCCTTGGAAACAACTTCAGGTGGACTCCCGAGCATAGGAAGTTTCGCAAATGAAGACTTCACTTTCTCTATTCAGTGGCTTTGCACCGTGAACTCGAAACCAAGGCAACTCCAATGCTCATTTTCAAGTCATAATATTAGACTAATAGTCTACTATGTCACTTGGTCACTCACTTTTGTATTTGCTATGTTTAGTAATCTTATGTTCTATGGCAATCCATATGTCTTAGGAACATTGTTTGGTTAGAATTCCCACCAAGCATCAATGCAAGTAATTGTCAATGGCTACATAATTAAACAATTTCCATATATTTTTTGATGTCCTTTTTGGCTAAACCTCAATGGAAGAATAATGGTTGCTAAATCCAACTGTTAAGGGGACCCACGAAGTTTTTGGGAAAATATTTTCTCTTTATGTCTTTATTTAACTCATAACAAAATATACTTCTTTAAAACACTTCTATTAAATTTTATAAATACAAAACTAAAATTGTAAAATAAATAAATATCCATTTATTTATTTATTTATTTTAATGATGTGAATGACCACCATCAATATTAAAAAAATAAAAAACAAAAATTATATAGAACTTTACGTTTATGATAAACGAAAATAGTTATAATGATTCAATAGTAAAATTCAACATAATCAATTAAATCATCCTCTACTTAGGAAAGAAAGGGAACAAAGCACATATTACAATACCAAAAAATAAAATTAAAATCGATTTATTGTTTTGAAACCATACATTTTAGATATAAAGACAAGATCAAATAGCGCTCAATTTCAATTTTTTTCCCTTCCAAATTTAAATAACTTCCAATTTATACAAAGAATTTTTGTATAAATTCAACTAAAACATTTATAAACTCAGCTCAAACATCATGTTGTTATATGAGTGATAAACATGTGTGAGATGGTTCACTATCATGTAGTTATTTACCGATACAATTCCCCTTCAAACCTTCTAGGAAGCTCTCAATGTTTATATCCGAAGATCCTCCTCTTCGCACCGCAGTCCTCGCACTGTCTCTTAGAGCCTCGACATTTTTCTTTACCTCCGTCCCTTCGTCACTGAACAATTTTCTGATAGTTATGGATATCTCTTTCTTTAGTATCAGTCCTTTCCCACCACTCAATCTGTATCCAATTTTCCATTCATCGACCATGAGCTTGTTGTTGGTGAATTGATCTGCCCAAAATGGAAGCCCTACCATGGGAACTCCACCAGCTATGCTCTCTAGCATTGAGTTCCATCCGCAATGAGTAACGAATCCCGCAACAAACGGACGAGATAACACTTGTAGCTGATTGCACCATGGAACAACGAGCCCCTGCCCTTTTATCTCATCCAGAAAACCGTGGGGTAAGCTATCTGAGACTATTGAAGAGACTAGAGGAAAAACTGCCCATTGTCCTTCAAACCCATCACTATTTCCTCCAGCTGAGCTTTTGTCACGTGAACCATACTCACAAAGGGAACGTATATAACTGAACAACTAGGATTTGCATCCAGCCACTCAGAATAGTCACATTCTGTCTAAATGCTCATTCCAACTCTCATGTCTTTGGAATGTTCACCATTCTAAAAACCAGAGGGAAGCAACGGACCAACATGCAGTACTGGAGGGTTCAAATTCAGTTCCTTTCTTTCGAGATCGTCAAAAGAATTGCCAAGAACTAACTACGCCCAGAACAAACCACAACAGAAAAAAAAACCCATTAGAGAATTTCAGGGTATCCAAAAAAGAGTGAACCCAATTAGATTTATGGGTATCCATACCCGTTTAAGGAAGAAACTATTGGTAAGAATTGATATATTGAATTGGAATCAACCCGAGATTCGAACAACCAAAACTTTTGGTGAAATCCTAAGCCTTCTAACTGCCAGAACCCGCGTGTAGGTGAAACAATACCCCTGCAGTCCAAAAACATGAATTCAATTACCATTTGTAAAAAGAAATAGAGAAAAAAAATATATTTAACAACTATTATCTAGAGAACAAAAACACGTGTTTACGACAATTTGAAGGAAAAGAAGCACCTGTCGGGTAATGGCCTGCAAATCGAGCTGAGATTTCTATTGTAGGAGAAGATGGAAGCTGAAATAGGTTGAGGGGTCAGTGTAGAACCCCTAGAACAACAACAAAATTCTGTTAAGTCAAATGGGTCTCCGCGGAATATAGTGAGCTCAACACAAATGCAAAACTGCGCCCAGAATAAATCACACCAGTGAGCAGAACACATTATAGCATTTCAGGGTATCAAGCGAAGAGTGAACCCAATTAGAAGTATGGGTATCCATACCAGTCTTAAGTAAGAAAGTATTGGCAAGAATCAAGTCAGGGAAGAAGAACAAGAACAATGCTTGTCAAAAGCTAGGGAAGAATAACAGCAACAATAACTGGCAGACTAAAGAAACCGAAAAGCAACAAAAGCTAGCAGACCAAAGAAACAGAAAAAGCAGTAAAAATATCTTCAAGAGTAACATAAAAGAATGGGAAAAAGCAATAAAAATATCTTGCCATGCCGGAAAAAGTAGTCACACTTCAAATCAACGGTTGAAAGTGTCTCTCCTGATGGAACATAGCAGAGTGAAAGAGTTGACGATGCATAAAAAGGCCTATCAGCCTAAAAATGGAAATAGTTAGACTTGGAAATAGGTATTTAAGCCAATACAATAATAAAACCAATTAAGAAAAAAACTCATAAAATGTAGAAGGTATTAAAGTGCAAATTGTTAGACTTGTTTGAAAGGAAATAAAATGCGCTATGTTAATAAAAAAAAAGGATCAATATAAAGAGGTGAGAGAAGGAATAAGTCATGCATAACAATATACATGTATTGTGTTTTGATATGTTTCCTCTCGGTTCACTGAATTTTTACTCAGTGATCTCAATAGAGGTGAAAGCGAACGAATCATATGAAAAACATGACCGAGGTGGCCAGAACCGCGTCACGTTGAAGAGATTGCCTAAAAGGGCCCGCTCTGCAGCATCGACCTAGTGGTGGAACTGCAATGACCCACCAGGATCATTAGCAGGGTCAGTGAGAGGCTTAGGACAGGGTAGATCGGTACCCTAGCGCATGAACTTGCATAGGGATTAGTTTGAATTTTTTTTGGTTTAAAATTGGTTGCGTTAAGAGGTGTTTTATAATTTAGTATAGGAAGATGTTTATGTTAAATTTTAATATAGGAAGATGTTCATGTTAAATCTTAATATTTAAAATTAAATTGGGATAATCATATAAATTAAATGGCCTAATAAAAGTAAAAGAAGCTACCTAATAATACACTCACTTTGTCAAAATTTAAAAAAAATCATAAAAGTTAAGTAAACCAATTCAGATCCATATTAAGTTTGGATCAACCAAATACTGAGAAAGAGGGAGTGATAAGGGCAAGATGGAGAGAGTGTGAGGGAGAGGGGAGGGGGAGGTTGGCGGGTGGCGTAGATATAGAGATGCCGAGGAAGGGTGGGCAGAAGGAGGAAGGAAGATAGTGAAAGAGTTGGAGGGTAGAGATAGAGTGTGTGTGTGTGAAATGGAGGGTAGATAGAGAGTTTGTGTGTGTGAAATGGGGGAGAGGCAGAGAGAGGGAGAGAGGAATATGGAGGTTGAGTGAGCGAGAGAGGGAGGGAAGAAGAAAAACATAGAGAGAAAAAGGTGGAGAGAGAGTGAGGGAGGGATGAGAGTGGGAGGGAAGAGAGAGAGTGAGAGAAGGGGAAGAGAGAGAGGGAGAGGAAGAGGGAGGGTGAGAGAGATAGATAGTTATGGATATAATGTGTGCATGTTTGGGGGATGAGATATAGAGACAAATAAGAAGAGATAGAGAGGGACTAAGATATAGATTAAGGTGGAAGAGAGGAAAGAAGGGAGAAATATAGTGTGATGGAGGGAGAGATAAATAGATATGGAGAGAGAGTGTGTGTGTGTGCTTGGGGAGGTGAGATAAAGAGACAAAGGAGAGATGGAAGGAAACATAGATATAGATGGTAGGGAAATAGAGGGAACAAGAGAGAGATAGAGAGAGGGAGGGGTGGTTGCAAGAGAGGGAGAGAGGGATGGGAGATACACTGTTATTCACTGAAATAGATGCATTAGTTTCACTGTAGATGTCTATTCCTAATCCTATATGATTTATCGCACTTGATGCATTGGATTCAATGTGGATTTTGATTTATAATCCTATTTGATTGTTGTTAATAGATGCATTGATTTCAGTGTGGATGTTGATTTCTAATCCTATTTGATTGTTGCACTAGATGCATTGACTTCAATGTAACAACAAATAAAGTTATTGATGGCATGCATTGATTTCTATGTTACAATAATTCAACTGTAACTAAAATACTTAAATTTTCATCTTAAATAAAATATTCATTTACCCGAAATGTTTGTTTCTTGAAATCCTAAACTATTGGTAGTTGGCTACATTCTTATTATTCTCATTTTCTATCATTTAACATTATTACTCACTTTGCATTCAAGTGAGGTAATAGAAAACAACTATCATTGAAACTTACCTGGGGTTTAACGCTCCATAAATCATAATGATTGACATTCAATAAAGTTACTATTAATTTTGGAGAGAAAGTGAGACAAGCTATGATGCTTACTACAATAGCTCAAGTTGAAGATTCAAATGGCCTATGATTTCAACTACCACTTTCTCATCCATATTGAAAAGATGGAAAAAATAACAAGTGTGACAACAAGAACAATAGAAGAAAATAGTTTGCCAATAATCAAAATGATGGTACATTTTCTATCATTAAGCACTTTTACATTGTCACTTTGCATTCAAATTTCTTATGATTTTTCATTATTCAATTAATAGTAACTGAAAAAATTTAAAAATAAAAGGACTAGATTAATCTCAAACATATTTAGCATATCTCCAATGGTGAGAATAATTGAATGTACAATATTTTTTTATGACCACACACGACTAAAACCAGCCTAGATCCATCATACCCATGTATGTATCAAGCACCGCAAGGCCCTGTATCTATCAAGAACCCAAAAGGATCAAATCTCTTAAAGTGTAAAATCAAATCTCTTAAGGTGTAAACATTTCCTCAATTTTTACAGTGGAAAAAAATGTTTACACCTCCATAAATTCCATGGCTCTCAAATTGAAGAATTAGAATTAAAATAAATCTACTATATTTAATTAATTAATTAATAATAATAATAATATATTACAAAACACTAAAAATAATTAATTATATATAGTTTTTAAATATTAAAAATTTCTAATTTCGTTTTTTTTTTTTTATCTTATCTTAATAGTATTATTAAGTATAATTATTTTATTTATATTTGCATGGTACGTAAGAATCCGCACAACAGTTTAAACTTCAATTTAAAATTATATGGTACATACATCACTTATTTATATAGTTATACTATGCACATGCATGTTAACATGCATATAGCATAAGATATAAATAATGTGCGTTGAAGCTATTCAACTGCATGTGGATCAAACTAGCTATATATACATCCCTGCATTGTACTCTTGAGTAACTTGCACTCTCTACCATGGACTCTATTAGAAAACTCAAATTCAAACCCAAACTTTGGAGGGTAAAGTGAAAATAAAGAGTGGTCAAACTCAAGTTCAAACTCGGATTTTGGAGAGTAAAGTCGACTCAAAACTAAAGTTCATAGGCCTTAGACTTTCGGGAGTAAACTTAGAAAAATAAAAAATTCAATATAAAGAACATATAGAAGTAACACAGGCGCATAATGATATATATGTTGTAGGGTGTCTAGTCTAAGGCCAGGTAGTAACTCCTCAAGGAAAAAATGATTCATATATTTTATTCCATCAAGTAGGTCTTCATTATATAAACGAGGGAGAGACTGTTTAGTTCATCTCCCGATGAATGTTCATATTACTTATTTATCTATTTACATATATTCACCCAATCACAGGGATTAGGTGTCAACATTCCCCCCTTAATCTGAAGGGATGTTGGTGAGTCCAAGCATCATTCTGAATTGTTCAAGCTTTTTTCTCTTCCAAGCGCTTTGGTGAAGATGTCTGCAACTTGCTCATTTGTGGAACAATGGCGGAGATGGATTGTTTGGCCTCAACATGATGTCGGATCAAATGATATTTAGTATTGATATGCTTTGTACGATCATGAAACTTTGGGTTCTTGGCCAACTTTATTGCAGAGGTGTTGTCAATCATGAGTGGATTTGATTGTACTTGTTTTACCTGCAAATCTTCAAGAATTTTTCTGAGCCACACAATTTCTTTTGTTGCTTCAGCTGCTGCCACGTATTCTGCTTCTGTTGTGGAATCTG
>APFE031183893.1:0-34163 GCA_000404065.3 Pinus taeda
GTCATTATGCATTTCATATCATATCAGATAGCTGCGGAGGTTTGAACAGATTTCGATGGCAGTGGTCGAGAGTTGACAGTGGGCCTGTCAGCTTCATTCTCCATGGTTAGTGCTCCATCAAGCAACACTATCACGCTGGAGGCCTTCGCGCGTAGAATCTCGACAGGCTCCAAAGTGTCGATAGTAAGGTTGGTGGACACCATGCCAACCTGTGACGCATGGGTTTGCAGCTCCTGCAAACCTGTCTGGATAACCCCCAATATTAATTGTTATTGTTGCTTAAATTGTTGTAGGGCCTCCGCGGTGTGTCACTGATGTCATGCAAATTGTCCTCTGTGAGGGTGATTGGGTCCAATGGTGTCTTAGTAGCCTTGGATTTCTTCATTGACCCTCCTTTCTCTTGCTCCCTTGGACACTTGATGTAGGTGGACGTCGCTTGTGGGTCCGGGACATGCTGTTTTGTCTGCTCATCCGTCTCTTATTCTATCTTGGGTGAAGGTGACCTCACACCTTTGTCAGAGCCTCGCTCTATTCCACCTATTTTCTTCTTTGTTTGTTGAGCGGCATCGCGCTCTGCTTGGGCCTTATCCGCGACCTCCTTTCTCTTTTCGACCAGTTGCGTCATCTTTAGCTTGGCCTCCTCCTTCTTTTTTTGCGCGGCGGACTTGCTCCCTCCCACTGCCAAGTATGTTGTGGTGCGCCATTCTGCCGACCATCGATCAAGTACTGCATCAATGGTGTCATCCATTGCCAGGTAAGGAAAGTCATACCATTTTTGCGCAGGGTCCTTTCGTGCCTTGATGGATACATGGGGAAATCTTCTTTAAACTCTACGTAGCCCTACAGGTTGGCAAACACCGTAGGCAAAAATCGCGGTTTGTGATTGATGGCCATGTGTGTTCATCTCCATTAAGATCCAGAAGATCTTGTTGTCCTTGATGCATTGCGCATCCTTGGTCGTCCACAAAGAAGCGTACTTCGCTACTTCTAGTAGGTCTGGTGCGTCCAAAGGGAATTGACTGTCTTCTGGTAGCTCCCATGCTACCAACACAATAGAAGCCACGCATAGTGGAACGTCTCGCTAAGCTGTTGTCCTTCGCAACAGTTCGCAAGGAACTCACCGCGGAGATAGTCTACCCAATTGAACTGAACTCCTTCAGTGCACTGGGTTGTTAGCGTGACTACATGCGTCGACACCTCATCGGCGCAACACTTCCTCATCACCTTCCCTTCTAAAATTTGTGTAGCCACCTTCACAACAGGTTCACAGATGTTGGTTATGGCATATCCACGCGACTTCTTTACCAGCTTAAACTTCTCTTTCATGGCCTCTACGAGGGCCTGATCACCACATTTTCTGCCAAATCATGGCCGAATTTTCTCCTATGTAAGGTAACTGCGTGATCCTGTGGATCAACCTGTCAGTGATGGATATTGGCTCCTCCAGCCACAGACGCCCATCATGCACCAAGCATAGTAGCTGCTTGATTACCAGTACTGTAACCAAGGTGCGGTTGTAGTGCGACACCCATAGCAAGTTGAGAAAACCTGCCTTGTCTACTCCTCTGAGCCACCTCCGCGGCTCCAATGCGGTCATTCCGGTGGTTGTATCGATGATGTAGTGCATTAATTGCTCGGTCTCCAGATGTGGGAACTTCTCATCGTCGACCAAGTCCCAGTCTTCGAGCTTTAATAGAGGAACCCGCCCCAAGCACGGCCCTTCAAAAACAATTTCATCCAGAAGTAGAGGGGTTTGCAAAGGGGACCTTGCTCTTGTCGATATCTTTCGGGAACTTAGCCTTGCCTTTGTGCGAAGGGACATACTCAGCAACCGAGTGATAGGGTTAGCACCCTAGGCTTTGACTTCCTACACATCTATCCCCACGTCCTCCTCTTCCTCCTCTGGCTTGAGATTGATGGCTTTTCCCTTTTCCCATGGGGTGGGCTTCGATGGGTTTCTTCTCGGTGATGCGTGCACCGATATCGCAAGCTGCTTGCGCTTCTTATCCTTAGAGCTCTCCTTGGTTGGGGTGGGCTTTGGTCTCAACACCCATGGTGATTTAGGGACTTCTACTAATACTTCGGCAACCTTTGGAGCAACTTCTTCTGCCTCCATAACAATTTCTGGCACCAACTCCTCTGTTACTTCTTCGGCATCTATAGCTTCTGCGAGTTCCAACATAATGCTTTTCAACAGTGCTCGTGACGTCTCTCTTAAGTTCGTAAATGTTGGACTCGCTATCAAAGCCTCGAAGAATTCTCGGTTCATGTGTGCCTGAGAGCTCAACAACTCAATGCTCAAAATGCCAAGTGTTTTTCACTAGGAAGCCACCTGTAATTTATGGGGAATTTTGAATTCAAATCTGACTATTCCCCCTAAATTCGATTCATTAATGCTGGATTGGCGACAGATTTTCAAGGATCTAACCCATAAATTTCGTCTTAAATGTTGGTCGCCCACTCCATTTAGTCGCATTTCTACCATCAAATCATGAACAGTGACTTTAACGATCACTTTCCGTCCAACCTACGTAGTTTCTTCCTGGGTAGCGGCTCCCTTCCTGCTACCATGAACCCTGTGACACTTCCTTGCTTCGCACAATTCCCCAATCAAGGATCTCCCCAACCCGGGTAGTGTAGTTTATAGTCCCGCACCTCCTTTCAGCTGCTTGGAGCACTAAGACTGTGCTACCTTCATATAGTCACATGGCCAGACCACTGGTGTATGACTTCAATCAAATTCCATACACTTTTCGTGGGAAGGGATCTACTTTCAATTTGACTAGTTGTATCGCTCCTTCGTCGGTAATCTCCTTAATGACATAGGGCCCTAACCAGTGCATTCTAAATTTCCCAGGAAAATTATCAAACTTGTCATATAACAAAACTAGGTCATTTACCTTAAAGGTGCACAACTTAATGTGCCGATCATGCCATGCTTTTTCGTGCTACTTTTGGACCTGTTGATGAAATCCAACTAGAAATCTTTCTTCCTCAAGCTCAGCCAGCTGCGCGAGCCTCTCTTCTAGGGCTCTACGATCTGTCATACCCGTGAGCACCACTATGCACAGACTAGGAAGAATGTATTCCATGGGCATCACTGCTTCAACACCATAGACAAGCCAAAAGGGTGTTTATCCACTCAACTTCTTTGATGTCGTTCGATAGGCCCATAGTACTGCAGGTATGAGCAGGTCCCAATCACTTTGTTGAGTGTTACAAACCTTGGTCAACATGTTCTCCAACACTTTATTAAATGCTTCCACTATCCCATTAGCCTATGAGTGATAAGGCGTGCTCTTCTAGTGATATACTTGAAATTCCTCAATCAGCGCGTTGATCGTCTCATTCAGAAAGTGCATACCGTGATCACTCATCAAAATCTTTGGACACCCAAATTGCGTTAGTAAACACTCAAAGAGGAAATTTGCAGCAATCGCGCCTATATAATCCTTCACAGGTTGTGCCTCCACCCATCGAATCAAATACTTCATCTCGGTGATAATGTACCTCGCTCCCGTCTTCTTCCCTTGAGGCTAAATAAGTCCCACAAAATCTATCGCCCATTTTTTAAATCATTGTAACGTCATCTATGGATTCAAAGGCAGCTCATACCTCCGCGATGGCCTACCAATCCTTTCACATACATCACATGCTTTGAAGTACACTTTTGAATCCTGATGGAGAGTTTGCCACCACAACCTTGCGCGTAGAATCTTCTGTGTAGTCACTCTCCCTGCATAATTTCCTCCCATGGCGGCTCCATGAGCGTCCGCAAGGATACTGCTTCTTTCAAACTCTAGTACATATCGTTACAATATTTCATTAGACTCCATTTTGTGCAGATGCTCAACAATGATAGAAAACTCTGTTACACGCACCACTAATTCCTTCTTCTGCTGGACAGTGTAACCTTCCGGGGTAGTTCCTGTTGTTAAGAAGGGTATGATATTTTCAAAATGACCATCTGCGACATGTAGTATAAATTGTTGCGCATCAGGCAATCCCTCCTCCAAATTAGTGGGCTCTTCCCCTATTTTGATGCATGACAGATGGTCTGGTTTCACATTCAGTCATCCAAGTTTAACAATAACTTCAAAATCATTCTCCTGGAACAATAACAACCACCTGCAAATTCTCCCTCCCAACACAGGCTTATTGACCAGGCATTTCAATGCAAAATGATCTGTATACATCTTAAAATGGCCACCCAGCAAGTAGTGTCTAAACTTCTGGAGCATGTATACCATGGCTAACCCTTCGTGCTCAGTGGTGGAATAACTCTTCTCCGCCTTGGATAACCCTTGCTTGTGAACGTGATAGGATGGTCCAAGTCTCCTCCGCCAGCCTATGTCAGTACTGCTTCCAGCGCTATACATGACGTGTCGACATGTACGTGAAACCCCTTCTTCCAATCCAGGAAGACTAAAATCAGAGCAGTGACCATCTTTTCCTTCAATACATCCAAGCTTTTCTTACAGTCCTCGTTCCAGCAGAATGTGACATCCTTTTTCAACAATTTCTCCATAGATGCGGTGATTTGGGCATAGCCTTTGATAAACTTTCTGTAATATCTAGTATGTCGTAGGGTAGCGCGCAACTATTTCACACTCCTTGGTGCTTCTAAGTTAAGTATCACCGCGATCTTCGCGGAATATACCATCAATACCTGCCTACAAACCACATGACCCAGTAGGGTCCCAAAAGGAACACAAAACAAACATTTCTTTAGATTGAGTGCGATCTGGTATCTTCAACAGGTATCTAGCATTAGGCGCAAACTTGCGACATGGAATTTCATGAGTCCAAACACAGTCCAATCATCAAAGTATACTTCTAGGAACTTATGAATAAATTCTTTGAACGCAACAATGACTACTTGCGAAAAAATCACAGGCGCATTCTTCAATTCGAAAGGCATTACAGTGTATTGAAAACATCCCCACTTAGTCGCGAAGGTTGTCTTGCTTCTATCCTAAGGTGCGATTTTGATCTAGTGGTACCCAGAGAATCCATCAGTAAAGGAATATGCTTCTTGGCCACCTACATTGTCCAATACTTCATCAATGAACGAAGTCGAGAAATGATCTTGTACACAAGCATCATTCAACTTCCTGAGATCTACGCATATCCTTATTTCATCCTTCTACTTCTTTTCCTGTACCATCATTAGGCTTACCCAGCCATATTCTTCCACGGGGTCAATGATGCCTGCTGCGAGCATCTTATCTAGCTCTAAGCAGACCTCCTCCTTATACTACAGATTGAGACAGTAAGGTCTTTGCTTAACTGGTTTCGCATCGAGCTCAGCGTGATCTTCATAACACCTAGGTCCCCGATTATCCCTTTTAGATCAGTAAACTTGGTATGGAATAAATCCTCGTATTCGCGTAGCAATTCAGTGACCTTATCCACCGTCGCATCATCCCAGTAATCTCCAATCTTCGCGAATTTGGATTCTGCCTCCGTACCAATATTTACCTGTTTCATTTTCAGTGGCACAGTTATATCAAGATTCTCAATCTGCGGTCCTTCGGTGAGCTTCTGTTTCAGGGATGTTAATCTTTTGCGGATCCTCATCTTCTTCTTCAACAGTTACATTATAACATTTCCACATGTGACTCAGCTAAGTAGTCCAATCAAGTTGAATAAGGTCCAAAGGATCCTGTGGTATCCTAAAGATTGCTGCTTTTACTTGTAGCGCTTTATCAATACAGTCAAACATGTCTTCAAAGCTGACTGTCATTATGAATCCTTCGCGCAGAATATCCCATTCACCTGTACCATGGTGAAGCTCTGTTTCTAAGTACTAGTTCATCAGGATGACATCCAGGGTTTGACAAAACAAGTGCACCCATTCAGGTTGTGGCTTCTCTCCATAAGCCTGAGCCCATTTGGCCATGTGTGTGTTCGGATCATCCTGCCCATCATATTTGTTTGTTATTCGTACCTTCGGCTTCCCAAAGCATGTTCTCATCATCCCCCTACATTCACGCCAATCATCAAAACTACCCTTCTGCGTACCCCAACACCTTGTGGGCGTAGCGTGCAGTGTCCATTCCAAACCCTAGAAGCGCTACTTTTCTGGTACCTTCCTCTCAAATGTGTCCAAGAATATATCTACATCATTCAGGCCATCATAAGTGGGCAAATTTCTTACCTCTGATGACACGCAGCACAGCGACCGGGTCATCATGTTACAGCTTAGTGTGGTTACTTCATGTAATTGATTCTTCTAGTGCTCTAATTCTTCATCAGAGTTTGAGGTGCAGGAACTCTTGTGATCCCATGTAATTTGTCCATCTGCTGTTGGATTCACCCAATATTGGTCTCGCATTGTTATCTTATAGATAAAGTCTAGATCGTCATCGCTCTCATAATCGCGGACTGGTTCAATATAGTACGATCCTTCAGCAGGATCTAAGGGTACTATTACGTAGAGCAATTTCTTCTCAAAGATCATATTTTACTTGTTTAAGTCGATTACCCCATTCATATTAGTAGTCCAATCAATGCCAAGGAGCAATTGGTAGGGGTTGCTGTCATCCACAATTTCTATTACTTCGAAGTCAGCTAGCACGCTCGCACCTTCAATATCTACAATTACCCCTTGCAGCCACCCCATGGGGATGATCTTTTGCTGATTTTCCGTCCTTAACTGAATCAAAGACAACTGCAGTGCAAGTCTTCCCATCCGTTCCCAAGTCTGCGTTGGTAGGACATTTGCGTCTGACCCCAGATCCAAAATAACTCAATCCATTTCGTATTCTCCTATCTGCGCAGTCAGCCTCATCTCTCGTCCTATCCTTGTTTTATGGTACTAGTCTTTCGTACCATGTGCGGTTCACCCGGAGTGTTTCCAGCTCATCTATTTATAAGCCCCTGTCCCTTCACGACCTTGCTATTGTGCAACAACTTCATGCAGGCTTCTAGGAAGGTTGTAAGCATAGAAGGGTCCATCTCCTGATTTAGCTTAACCTTGCTCCTTGAGGTGGAGGCCTCAGCGAAGCTCTTTTTTGGTTCCATGAATGTTTCACGTGCAAGCTCCAAATCAAATTCATCTTCCTTCACCAGAGCTTTTTGAACCCATGCGTTGTCTTCAAGTTGTTTCCCCTTATCATCCCTTGTTGCAATTCCACTTCGGAGCACTATATTCACATTTGGATCCTCTTCGCGAGGCTCAGACCTCATCATCTGCAGGTTCTAAGTCAGCTGGGGTGCTAACGCCCCTTTGTCATGTATACTTACTATTAGCGTAGGATAGTCCTCCGTTTCATGATCAAATAGAGTGCAATATTTGGATGACGGACGCGTTGGGTTAGTGCAATCGCGGGCATAGTTTCCTCGTGTGATGAAGTAAAATTATAAGTGCGGACACAAACAAATTCCTTTAGCCTGATTATGGGTCTAGCCACAATAGATACATTCTATGGAAGATTCCTTAGGTTAGAACCAATCAAGAGGGCCTACCTCTTGGTACGCTTATCCCGTTTGATGATGTCCTTGCTTGCTCACTCCAGCTATCTCTCGCTTCCTTCTTCAAACACCTGAAACAAGTAAACAACAACGAACAACAACCATGATAATAGACAAATTGTAATTCAACCTACTTAACAAGTCAAAAAACATTAAGCCATGAATATGTAAATAACAAATCATGTAGGAAATCAATCGATAGTTGCATATATATTGATATCAAGAAGAGATACAACCATTATCTTGACGTTGTCGTTTTCCTCTAACAAGACCAGGTTCCCACACACTTTTGTTAGCATTCCATGATGGCCTCAATCAACAATAGTTTTAAGGCTCTTCCCTTTAGGCTTCACTCCCAACCAAATCACACTTCTCTCTGACACAACTAGATAGCCACAACTATGAATAGCTTGCTGTTTACTCCAAACCAAAATAGCACTAGCACACCAACTTTAACACTTCAACACTAGCTTGTGCTTGGGAAGAAGGGATGTTTATATAAGATAAATGGATGGGAGATAGATCCTCTTCTCATGGGAGAAGGTCTTATTCCTTGAGGTGGTTCCATCATTATAGGGGAAAGAAGCCCAAACTGACATCTTCAACCCCATTCGGCCAAACCATTTACCAGACATCCGTTACGAAGCTTATAGAGCTGGAAGCTTCGACTCTTAATTTAAAAAACTTTTCATAACAGGAACGACGCGATTGGAACAAAGCTCAATCACTCTATTCGGTGCTAGGGACAGTGCTAATCTCTGCACATCAGCGCAAGGAAGTCAACGGCCATTAGCGCTGGTCTTCTAAACTGGGCGAAACAGAAGTTTCAGGGGAAATGGTGCAAAAGGGAATTGATCTGCTCATGAAGAGGGACACAATGGGAGTTTTCTTCATGAAGGAAAATCATGTGGGGTTCATTGTAGAGGTCCTCCAGGATCAAGGAACAAGGATTACAGGGACAATGACAAAATGTTGTGTAACAGATGCCCCCTAAAGCATGAAGGTCGAACTAGAGTGAGGGATGAAATGCTTTATGAATCAGTGCAGGGAACCGCAGTCTATCGTTGGAAAACCTGCAAGCAAATACAGATACATATACATAACTGAGGAACTCTATCAAATGATACACGAATTGTGGCATGGACCCAGCCATCCAGAGAATGATAATGTAAATGGATATAGGTATGAGCGTAATCATCCATCAAAGAGGATCATAATGAAACCAAGGTATGGTCATAGCCATCCAATAATGAGAAGGATCACATAAGAGAACTCATGGTATGGTCACAACCATACATTTGAAAGAGACATGTATATCAACATAACCATGTCACATCACTTCGCAACCTAGACTTTTGTGGTCTGAGCCCAAGGTCTTGTGCTCCAACACGACTCGATCAAAGTACAAATTCTAACATGTGAATAGATGTGTTGGAGTCGAACATGCTAGAAAGTCGTTTAATTACTAGTCAATGATGTAAACTATTAACAAATGCAATAGAAACCACCAATAATGACAATGGTCCTCAAGGTAATATCAACACAATCCATGGAATGTGAATAGAGGAACTGAAGTCGAACACCCATGAAATCACTCGATCAAAAGTCAATGACGTGAACTTGTCGTCGAGTGCGGAGGACTTGACTTTAGGGCATGCAAGCTTTGAAAAACTGGAAGGGAGTCTCTCGGTCAACTTCCTGGATAATGAGCTGAAGTCGACGGGAAACGACCGTGTCAAAGGAGGGCCATAATGTTTCCCATATCATCGACACGAGATGAAAGGATGCAAAATGATTTTGGGCGATACACAGAATCAAAGGTAAGTGTAACTGAAGAAGGACAACTCTTGAACATATCGGCAACACAACTGGAAGTTTGGCGGATTTTGGATCCATAGGATCGATGGTCATGATGATGTGGCAGAGATCAAATGGAAGCAAAAAATGAACGGCCCAACCCAGGAAGGTCAACGATACGAAGGAGAATATCCCGACTCGACACGAAGCAAAATGTGTCATGTTCAATAGTGAGCTGCCGACACAACTGATTGGATTTCCAAATTTTTCCCCACCATTTCTGGCAGGTAGCCCAATTATTTTTAATCACAAGCTTGAAGGGGATTGGATATTCTTGCACTGTAAGTTCATCCTTTCGACGAATCCGACCTAGTAAGTTTAACGAGCCCTAGGAAGGAGAAGCTCATGTTCGTCATGACGCTGAATTCGATGTCGTTTGATATTTTAACGAGTCCAACAAAGGTGTAACTCGGTATCTTTCTCATGTTTAGAGAGTTTGAAAAAGACACGGAAAAGAAAACTCCACATGGTCTTTTTTCGTACATTTGTGTCTCTCGAGCCCGAAAAGGTAGAAAACAATATTTGAGAGAACTGCTTGACCATTTCAGTCAAGGAGTACCTTTTTCGTAAGTAGTGCATCCTAGCCCGAAAAAGGAGTGAAATTATATTGGGTGCATGACGTTTCACATATGTAATGAGTTCAAAACAATAAGGGCTCGACCATCTTTTTGATTTTAAAGGGTCGGAAAAGAGATTGAAAGCGGACCCCCCATTTTATTCTCTTTAACGAGTTAAAAGGGAAAAGTACTCAACAATCTTTTCATCTTTTACAAGTCAGAAAAGAGCTTAAAGGGGACTCGTCCTTGAGGAACAAGTGGTATAAAGGGTAGCAACCAGTTCCGACAATGGTGGAACTGCTCAAAACATGTAATGGTCAAGAGGCTGGCTAATAAAACCACTCATTGTTGTTGTTCCTCAGGAAAGGAAAAACAACCAAGTGAAAGCATATGATCATCCAAAGAGATGGTGGCAATGGAACAAAACAATCAAGGCTCATCTAGCAGAAATTAGCTGATAAAAACGGCAATCACGAGATGCAAATTGGGCATGGGTTCATTTTTACACAAGCTTGAACCATGGAGAACTCTACTTGGATTCGGTTTCATGTTTACACAAGATTGAAACGAAAAACTATGCTTGCTATAAGTTCGCATGCCCCCAGCATAATGACTTAATCAAGGTACATGCCCCCCAAGCTTCATTTCAGTAAGCTAGGTGAATGGAATGAAGGTTTACTTTCGAGATCTTGGAAAGACTCAACTCGGATTTTATGAGATCTTCATAAAATACTCGATTTGGAAAAGGGAGTTGTTTCATTTGTTAATGAGGTTGAGACAGTAAAAGAACTATCCTCGAGACCATAGTTTCATTTTTTAATGAGGTTGATATAGAAAAGAACTATCCTCAGACACCTTTATTCATTTTTTAACGAGCTTGACACAAGACAAGGAACTATGCTCATCCCTTGTTTCATTTTTTAACGAGGTTAACACAGGATCAAGAACTATCCTCATAACTCCTTGTTTCATTTTTGGACGAGCTTGACACAAGACAAAAAACTATTCTCACACCCTGTTCATGAACCATACAAGAACATGGCTCCCAAGAGGTCTTCATTGAATGGAAGAACCACGCTCTGGGAGGAATACATGTCAATTGGTACCATAGATAGATCGAGTTCCAATGCCCCAAGTACATAATGTACAATACCATCTGTGTGATCATCAGCAAATGCGAAGACAGAATGGGTAACCACATAATTGACCTGTGGCGCGGAAGGTACCTCTTGTAAACAAGAGCTGATAGGGGATGATGGTTGCAAAGGAGGTGCCTAGTGACCAATGAACCATAATTGATCAATGATCACTATTCTCCCTTCATGCGGACAACAAACCACATGGAAAAGTGAAGAAACAAGAGCTCCCATGACACAAAAATAGTCGCGTCCAAGGAGAAGATTGAAATCTAATGGACCTTGAACTACTATCACGTCTATATAGAAAATATTTCCTCCCAAAGTAATAGGGAACTTCGGAAGGACCCCTAAGGGTTGAATTTTTCCTCTGTTGAAAGCCAACATATTCTAAGTGACAAGAACAAGCTATGGGGAACCTAAAGCTTGCCAAGAAGTAGAAGACATGATGCTAATAGACGCGCCATCATCTAATATAGTGTCATGTACTACCATATTATAGGCTTGTACTATAATCTGGAAAGGCACATAAGATGGGAGGTAGAAAGTAGTTAAGTGACTCCAATCGAAAGAAACAACAGAACTACTTAGTGGGGGCATCATATGATTGCCCCCATGCTGTAAAAGAATAGGAGAAGGACTCTCCTGAACAATTGGGATGGGAGGGTCACTCTTCGATTCATGAGAATCTGGGGCGACGAGAAGAACATCAACAATATGATCACCACTCTCTTTGGGAACAGAGTGAACAACTGGAGGCGAAGCCAAGTCGACACTCTTTTCGACTAACGGTTGGTTGAGAACATACAATAGAGAGTCATGCTCAGGAAGAGCAGGATGGGTAAGAGATGAATCCAATTCAATCTCTTTACCAATGGGGAGAGGGTCAGAAGAAAGCCTCGATAACCAATAGCAAGTTTAGGTTGAGGAGCTGTAAGGATTTCCAAAACATTGGAAGCTTTATCCATTAGAGGACAAAGGTGAAGAAGATGCTCTCCTTCACATAACCTACAAGGGAATGTAATCTTTCCCTTCTTCTTACCATCATTAGATGAAGGTGTAGCATCGACATGATCTCCAGAGGTCGATGGGGATGGTCGATTCAGGTCTTGAGACGATACCTCTAAGACTCTGGGAATGCCAGGACAGTCTCGAAGGAGATGGTCACCCTTACATAGCTTGCAAGGGAATTTTACCTTCTGCAAAGAATCATAAGGTTTGTCTGCATGAGGTGCATTTGGAGTAATAGATGCACAGTTGGCCTCTCGCTTATTTGACTTCTTCTTCTTCTTCTTCTTCTTAGCCTCTAGGTTACTGGGTTTCAAACTTTCACTAGGTGAAGTAGAAGAGGAAGAGGAAGAAACAGGGGAAGAAGGGGAGAGGTCACCCTTAGAATCAACGTGATGTGATTCAAATGAAGGAGATGGCTAGACAAGAGTTGGGATACTCGGGACCACCAAGGTCGACAATAACTAGACAGGTAGACCAATGGTTAACCCAAGAAGGGACAACGTCGCCATATAAGGAGCACGAGCATTTCCAAAAGAGGGAAAAGGACTAGGATTCCCATCTGAGGGAAACCCTTTACTAATAGACTCTGGGAATGTTTCCATTGGAATCGACCCTAAAGAATCACTAAGGAATATAAATTTAACCAGGAATATTAGTGGGTAGTTAATTTTAAGACAATGAAACAAAAATTTGCCTTTTCATATTTTAAGAGTCGAGAAAAGGACGCAAGATGACTCTAGTTGCTTTCAGAATTAACAAGCTCGAAAGGACAAGTACTTGAAAGATGTTTTAAATTTAATGAGTTAAAAAGATCAAATGACTACTCTAGATGATCTAGGTAAAAAGGATTACCAAGCAGTCGTGAACTGCAGAATACCTCCCAGCAAACCAAGAAGTATGAGCAAGCAATCTCCCCGAATGTTGTGTTCGGTGTATCACGTTTGCAAGGCGGCCGAATCGGCTTCCTATGGATAAAGGATTGCAGACCTAGTGGGGTATCCCTTTATATACAAGATGGTACGGGGAAAACAAGTCCGTACTAGCGTTGTCTAATGCTGAAGCGAATGATAGCTGCTAGGTTTAAAGACGCCGAACCATGTCTCTAGCCTAGAACACTAAATGTGAGTGTTAAGTTTCAATGCTTCCTTAGATTAATTCAATCAATTTTAACGGTTGATATTGAATTAGGTTTCAATTAAAAGGTCCTACTATTGTCATCTGACAAAACTCCTACATGCAGCTATATGAGAAAAGAGATCTTTGTCTTCGATGAAAGTTATCACTAATTGAGAGATAGAGAGCACACAACCAATGCAACAATCAAAGAATGAAAGCTTTCACTTATGCATGTCCTAAATGCACTTAATCTTCCTATAACAACATAAGAAGTTTCATTTCATTTCCAATTCTTATGATGATGCAATTCTAGCTTCTCAATAACACTACTAATGCAATATTTTCGCTTAAGTAAACTAGAATGATTTCTCCTTTTCATAAAATGCAAAATGAATCTTTTAAAAAAATCACTTTAAATGAAAAATTTCAAAATTACCAACAAAAAATCATCAATCAAATCCAAAACATTATAAATGAAACTAAAAACAACTTCTTCCTTGAATCGAACAAACCAAACCCATGAATGCTTCAATCGAGAAACCAAGCAATGTAATCTATGCTTGGAAAGAGAAAAGAGACACTCCAAATAAGAGAACAAACGAGACTCTTTCACTCATTTAATTGAAAATAAAGCATCCTAGTTATTTCTGGGCAAAGGAAGAGAGTCTGAGGGTCAAGGCACACTGGTACTGGAATGGGAGAAATTCTTATGTTTCTTAACTCAGAGACCGGAGCGACTTTTGGGCGAAAAGTAACGCTGATCGACACGAACTTCACGCTAAAAAGAGTGCTGGTTAGCCTAATCGGCGTGACTATTTGGACAAAAATAGCGTTGATTGAGGGATTCAAAGAAGAAAAAAAAAAAGAAATTTACATAGGGCCAAACTTAACACATCAGAGGGTGGGCTAAACCAAGCAAGACCATAAAGCAAGCAAAATGAAGCTCTCTAGTTAGGGAGAATACAGTATAAAAGGCTTATGAGGTCGAAATCATGAGAACAAAACACACTGGCCAAGATTTGGGGCAAACCCTAATCTTCACTTATAGGAATCAACGCGATTTCCTAATTGACAACAAGCGCTAGAGACTGGTCGACGCGACTGTCAGTGGATTAAGCGCGTTGAATATGAATTTCAAACTCAGGGCAGTAAGCAGGAGAAAAGAATCAAAACCAAAGGGAAAAAGCGGAACTAGAAAAGTTCACACGAAATCATGAGATCCAAGACAAACAAAAGGATTGGTTCCCCAATGGAGTTGCCAATTTGTGGTGAAGTAAAATTATAAGTGCGGATACAAACAAATTCCTCTAGCCCGATAATGGGTCTAGCCACATTAGATACATTCTATGGAAGATTTCCTTAGGTTAGAACCAATCAAGAGGGTCTACCTCTTTGCACGCTTATCTGTTTGATGATGTCCTTGCTTTCTCGCTCCAGCTATCTATCACTTCCTTCTTCAAACACCTGAAAGAAGTAAACAATAGCAAACAACAACTGTGATAATAGAAAAATTGTAATTCAACCTACTTAACAAGTCAAGAAACATTAAGCTATGAATATGTAAGATGATAAATCATGTACGAAATCAATCAATAGTTGCATATATACTGAGATCAAGAAGAGATTACAACCATTGTCTTAACTTTGTGGTTCTCCTCTAACAAGACCAAGTTCCTACACACTTCTGCTAGCATTCCCTGATGGCCTCAATCAACAATAGTTTTAAGGATCTTCCCTTTAGGCTTCACTCCAAACCAAATCACACTTCTCCCTCACACAATTAGATAGCTACGACTATGAATAGCTTGTTGTTTACTCCAAACCAAAATAACACTAGCACACCAACAGTAACACTTCAACACTAGCTTGTACTTGGGAAGAAGGGAGGTTTATATAAGATGAATCGATGGGAGATGGATCCTCTTCTCATGGGAGAAGGTCTTATCCCTTGAGGTGGTACCATCATTATAGGGGAAAGGAGCCCAAACTGACATCCTTGAACTCATCTAGCCAAACCAGTTACCAGACTTCCATTACGAAGCTTCTAGAGTTGGAATCTTTGACTCTTAATTTAAAAAACTTTCCATAATAAGATCGACACGACTGGAACAAAGCTAAGTCACTCTGTTTGGCACTAGGGACAATGTTAATCTTTGCACATCGACGTGAGGAAGACAAGGGCCATTAACACTGGTCTTGTAAACTGGGCAAAACAGAATTTTCAAGGGAAATGGTGCAAAAGGGAATTGATCTACTCATGAAGAGGGACGCAATGGGAGTTTTCTTCATGAAGGAAAAGCATGTGAGGTTCACTGTAGAGGTCCTCCAAGATCAAGGAACGGGGAGTACAGGGATAGTGACAAAATGTTGTGTAACACCTAGTCCTCCGTAATTGTAGCAGCTTAGCTATCCTCGACCTGTGCCAGGTCCTCCTCCACCTCGGCCTCATCTGGGCCCCTGAAAGCCTGTTCGTGCCATCCCCGTGCTTTGGTTAGGGGGCTGCGTTTCTGCCTGAACCCTATACGCAGGTGTTTTATCCATCATCAACTCATAACTTCTGCAGTTGCGCTCATCATGCCCTACAAACTTACAAAAGTTGCAGAAGAGTTGTTGTGGTGTTTATACAAACTTCAGCAGCAAATGAAAGTTATCTGTCTTATGTTTTCCTGCTACCTGACATATAGCACACCACAATGCAGGCCCTGCGCTTGGTCCTGCTTGAGCTTCCGGCATTAAAGGCATCAGTCCCCCTCCTGCAATGTAATTCGCAAAGACCAGGAAATGGTCTTTGTTATGCTCCTAACCCTTGCATTTTAGGCACCATACTTCTTCGCGCACTTCTAGCCGAACTGTTCTGTCCTGCTTCAAGCTTTTCATCTAAGGGAAAATATTTTGTAATTGTGCATGGATCTACTGAACCCCCAGATTCATATCCTACATCAGTGTTTCATGCAGTCTCATTGGAATCTCCAAGGCCTCTGCTTGAGTTGTTATCTTCTGTTGTGACAGCGCAACCCTTACGTGTGGCAAGAGCGAAGCCATGAACCATTTGCGGTGTTGTCCATCCATAAAGTTCAAATTAGCTTCACGGATTTTACACTTCAATCTTTGATCTAATTCCCAAGGTGTCTCGCCTAGTTTCATCGCGATTTCTTTGAACCCCACAATTGAATGTGCCTCGGATTTAGGCCTTTTGAACTCTTTATTTAGTAGGGTCTGGATGTCTTCCACTCCAACGTTCAGGTTATCATTGGAGTATTTAATGTACCAGTTTAGCGTGCGATCCTGCAGAGCACTAACTAGTGTTGCCATTTTCATGTGATCATCTGTAACACCCTGAGCTTCCCATACAGCTTTCACGACGAACCAGATCTGGTCCGAGTCCTCATTTCCAAAACCTTTGAACAAAGGTAGCTTTATTGAATTTGCCATACTGAACTGCAGTGGAGGTGGAAGTGGTATGAATGAAGTCGCAGGTGATGGTGGTGAAGTTGGAGGTGGTAGTCGCGGGAATCCTTGTGTTATCAATTGAATAGCACATCACAGAGAAGCTTGCACTACTCCCTCTTCGTCACCTCGTGGAGTTGAACTTAATGGACTATATTCAGGACCCTTTCTTCCTTTGTTCCTGTAATTCTTTCTGTTTCATGTACCTCCAAACATTAAGGTAGCTGCAAAACCCATTTTTCCCACAATAACATCTTAATCCAGGTATTCAAAGACTTCAAGTACTTACCTCGCAGACCTTTGAAAAAACGTCGTTCCGCCTCGTTGTAGCTGACTGAGGTATCGACCGCGAATTCAGTCACCAATGCTCCTATGATGTGATCGAGCCAATGATCGACAGTGCGGACGATCTTATCCTCAAAGGCTTCCAATCTCTGTACTAACTCTGGGGTCCAGACATAGGACCATTCTCCACCTACCTTAGCTATCTGCTAGCTTCGCGATCCACTCATATAGCTCAACCAGAAAGGATTAGAAAAAGATATCGTGGAATTTTGTATATAGGTACTTGTCCAGCCATTGTTCCTTTGTCAATTGCAGGTTTATGTTCTCCTATGCCATGAATTTGTGGATCTTCCTATCAACCAATCTTCGATCTCTTTCTTAGTTGGATTCTAGAGATACGACATCACACATCCCTTATGCAGATTTTGGTTCCGACAACGGAACCATTTGTTGGCTTAGTGGGGCTTGACCCAAGTTCAGCGTTAGTTAGCCAAAAATATCCCTACACTACCAGCCCTTTCGGCATCAACCCGCAAAGCGAGAACCGAAGTCTTACCCAAAGCAGTATGGGGGGATGCATGAACCAAGTTTTCGCACCCTGAGATGGTCGTGATGTCAATTTAATCCTTCTATTTCTGCTTCCGCGCAGGTTGTAATTTCTAGGGCTTTGTTTGTCTAGCCTTTTATTCCACCCTTCAATACCTTCGCAAAGGGGTATGATTGGCCTTCACGCAGCCCTAACCTGTGGTTCTGATACTTTCATGATGCTAAAGAAGCGTATAGAACAGGTTTCCAAGTTATCCTTAAGTGTTTAATTATCTTACTAAACAATCATAGTTAGCACCGCGTAAACAAATATTCTTTCTTGCGTTCGATTAACCATCGTAATTACATATATTGGTGCATAATGCAAGCATTGTAAATGAAATCCATACACAATATGGCAAGATGCTTTAACAGGAAATAAAGACACAAAATTAGTAGAATACTTTTTTTAATTGATATCTTTAGATGTTTACAGACTCTATCCGCCATGTGCAAACAGCTGCAGGGGTCCGCGCACTCAGCCGCAGACTTCCACCCTAGGCCTCTGCGCACTCATCTGCAGAGCCTCTACCTACACTAAGATCCGAAACTTACACTTCTCTCCTTATCGTTCGAGACTTCTTACTTCTACCAAACTTCTTATGACTACTTAGAGCAAGCTTACTTAGTTATTTTTATACAACCCCATGGTCCACGGACCATGGGTAGATATTTACAACAAACTTTACTTTACAAAATAAGGGCAGACAACCCTTTATGACTCATGACACATTCACGTTCCCTGATCACAAAATGCGGAGACTTTACAACTTTATTAAAAAATTCGACCCAAAGGATGGGCTTTTAGCCCTAGAACTATCATTGGGGGATCTCGTTCCCAGCAACAATCCAAAGTGATGAGTTAAACCAACAACACATTTCGATAAGGTTAATACAAACATATACGGAATAGTCCACACAACATGCATAAGTTACAATTACATACATTGTTAGAGTAACCAAAATAGTTGAACTACAATAACAATGCATGCATGAAACGTGTTGGCTATGTTATATTAAAAGAGTGAAAGATCCAATCATACATAGAACCATGACAGCCACTAGCCCCAGTAGTGGAACATTACGGTCACTGTTGCCTGCTCCTCCAAAGAGATGTACTCGCTCTACACTATGGAGAAGCCAAGGCTCATTGAAATACACTCCAAAATTTCTCTAAGTTATACTTATGATTTATGAGGTTCTATATATAGCAAAGGGTGGGGTAACCCTTGACATTCCCCTTTGTGACTCTAGAGCTACCTTTATGACTCTTCAACTTACACATGACTATTTACATTCAACTATTGACACTTGGTTTTTCACTTTACAACATGTTTACATTACAATTTGCACATGTACCCATGTGAGACAAAAATGGGCTTGAGTAATCCATACAAGACATCAATGAGACTCAGAAAACTATGGGAAGACTAACTCGTCGACATCCTCTTGGTGATCGTTGATGGCAAACTGATGCCAACTTGGTAGTCTTCTATGGTGTTTGCGTACTCCGTGGTGACATCCTTCTGAAAGTGAACTCTTGCCTCCATAGCATCTAGGTACATTGATCTGGAACCATGTCCAACTCATCATGTAGCATGTGCATCATGGACTTGAGTGTAGCCGGACCAATGACATACTTATTCCTAGTGTTTGCGCTCATTTGGAAATCTGCGTTGATGGTTATGCAGATCAATTTCTCAAAGTACATGTCTCGATCTAGCCAGACTTCGTTCTTTGCTTTCACCTCAGTGAGTATGGCAATGGATGGGATCGTCTGCGTGCGCACAATGACATCCATTCTCTTGAACACTCGTGCATGTGAAGCATGTAAGTTGGTGATGAATTGTGGGAGTTCCTCATAGTTTCGAATCTGACTCTGGATGTATGCTTTCAACTCCACTGCCTTTGACTTCATCAACTTTGGCAAGTACAATGAGGCTCCCTTGTACCTTATTGTCCATATTTGCATGTGATGGACAACAGTGTGTATGTCTGTCAAGATGTGTGCTCTCCTAGCACAACGTTGCTGCCAACCATTAAGATGGACAACTGACTTATGCATGGTGACGAACCTGAAGTAGAGCTTCTGAAGGATTGTCTTAAGAGACGATGCTTCATCAAGTATCAATTTCCTCCACTCTTCTCTGGTGGGTGTTGTAGCTTTCTCTTCCCTCTGCTTGGCTACTTGCAATTCCTTAGTCATGTGCTCGTTATCAGCTATCAAGAATCTCATACTTCATTTGGTGGCTTTGACATTTGCCTTCGTAGCATCGGCCAATGCAGTTGGATGTCTGTGCACATCGGACACGATCACTCATTCTCGAAATTTCGTAGGAGATGCATGGTCATCCGGAGTGGGCACTTTGTGCAATTACACAACTCTGTGTTATGACTCGTCAAAGGATATGTTGTGCACATCTACTTCCAGATTGTCCTCAAGGATTTCAGTGTCTCCTTGATCACTTGGGACTTTCTCTGCTCCCAGATCTAGTGAAGCCGGTGGATTGACCTCTGGGTCTTTGGGCATGAGGTCTGTATCCTGCTCCTGCTCCAACTATACCAAATCCATGTTTGTATACTACAACATCTGTTCAATCTCATGAGCAAATTCCTACTCTGGCGACTGCTTACCATATTTTCTATCTGCCATTTGTTTTGATTCAACAATCTGTATTTGTGCAGTTTCATCATGTGTACACACTGCGCTTCCTGTTGTTCCTGTTCCTGCTACACTTCCTTCTCCCTTCTATGCAAATCTTTTTCTTCCCTTAGCTGTTGCTTCACCTCCTGCAACTTCTTCTCTGCGTCCTCCAGTTTCTGCTTCTCCCTCTATCTTTGTGCAATCCTTATGTTGTGTTGTCGCTTCTTTTCTTCAATCTCCAAAGTTACCCTTTTTACAAGTGGATCTACCTCGAACTTGTAAATTTTCTCCGCCTCTGCACTGTCAGCAATCTTCTTTTTTCCTTTGTCCAGCACAGGTCTGTTGCTCTTTGTTGTTGTTGTATTTGCTACCCTGTCAAGTGCTACTACCTTGTGAGTATCTCCATGGATCTTCCTTAGGCTAATGACATGCCCTGTGGATCCAAGGATGATACACTTTCGCATATTGTTCCTTCACTAAGTAGTGCGGGTCATATGGATTGAAACTTCTCGTGTCGAAGGTGAATATCTTGAATTCCTCCATCTCGTCCTCAACATGCTTGAGACTCTAGATCTCATACAACCTGATCCGCAAAGGAAGAGCAGGCCAAGGAATCTTCTTCCTGTGTAGTCTTTTTGACAACCCTGTCGAGGTGTGGTATGCAACTTCTTGCATGACCAACTTTTCCATGGAAAACTTCGATAACACATGCGGAGCCTTCTCCTCATTGTACATCGAGATGAAGGTGCCAAGGGGTGAGGCGTACCAATATTCTATGTTAACCAATGCCTCCATTGTTGCTTGCGACATCCAAGGTGGATCCTACTCAAAGATCATCCTGTACACCGGAGTGATGAAGTGGTTTGATAGTTGTAGTATAACTCCATGGAAGTTGCACTCGGAGAACAACCTGCAATAGATGTGCACAGAGGTTTCTGAAGGTGTCCATGCCCAACCCAATCCCGAGAACTATTGACAGGTACAGATTGCATCAAGCATGTAAGCGGACATGAAGAGCTTTGCTTGCTGACCCTTGGGTGGATGTCAGGCATTTGTTACTTTCCCCCTCAGCTAAAGAGCCAACATGTTGGACCAATTGAAAGGTCTTCCTTTGTTCGCTAGCTGATCCAACACAATCACCCAATTATGCGGGAAGGTTTCTATGCACTCTTGGCCATATAAGCGACATGCAAAGATGACCAAGAACTGATAAATCTTCTGCAGCATCTTTGTCTTGTATACCTGGTTGGGCGTCGTCCTGAACTTAGATGGCTCTCTTACCCAACTCTTCAAGATATTTCTTGAGTTCGCACTGCTGCTGGGATTGGTGAAGAGTGCATCCATTTTGTTCATCGACTACGGCAAGTGATACATCTCCTGAAATATTTATGCCTTGAAGGTAGCAAGTTGTGTTCCACGGACATTTCTCAGTACCATTGTCTCTGGATCAGTATGTGAAACAATCCCGTGGATCATGTTCGTGCATTAAAATGTAGAATACTTGCATGCAACCCGATACAAGCCAGACTTGTGTATGTTGACATAGACTCTGTGGTCCTCCAAATTCTCCTCAAAGGTGCCTGAAAAGATGTCATTGATGTCTTGCCATGTGATCTTGATATCCTTGTCTATGAACAACTTAGTATCTTCGTAGATGGGCAATCTCATAGACACTTTCTCGACCACATCTCCAGTTGTGCTCTCTATGGTATCCTTTGACCCTGCTCTCTTGGAAGCCATTGTACCTGTACTTATGAGAGACTGATGAACACCTATGATACCTGGAGATAGAGAAATGCTCATGGAAAATGAAATGTCATTTGAAAACCTAAAGAAACTTGAGGACTGGAATGCAACACACCCGATTTATTGATTAAGAAAATTGTGCAGTTTTCTCTAGGAGAGGCTAGGAGACTGACTGTTGAAACTGCATAGAGCACAATCTAGCTTGGCCTGATGAGGACTGGAACTGTGCAATGCGTAGTTTCAGTTAGCATGATTGTTTCCCGGGAAATTTTACTATGCAATCCCGAGGGCCAACTGAGTCACTACCTCTCAAAATTGTGTAGAGCATAGCCTGTGAAGCTAGTGTGAGGTAGGCTCTACGCAATTCCTGGGAGAAAGGAAAGGCCTTCCATCCTAGAAATGCACAGTGCAAGCTGGGAAAGGCAAGGTCTGGGCCAAGGCAGCTCAAACCTGCCAACGGGCGACTGAAAACTAATGTTGCCTTTTTCATGTGATCATTTGTAACGCCCTGAGCTTCCCATACAGCTTTCATGACGAACCAGAACTGGTCCGAGTCCTCATTCCCAAGTCTTTGAACAAAGGTAGCTTTACTGAATTTTCCATATTGAACTGTGGTGGAGGCGGAAGTGGTATGGATGGAGTTGTAGGTGATGTCGGTGAAGTTGGAGGTGGCAGTCTTGGGAATCCTTGTCTTATTAATTGAATAGTACATCACGGAGAACCCTACGCTACTCCCTCTTCGTCACCTCATGGAGGTGAACTTAATGGACTATATTCAAAACCCTTTCTTCCTTCGTTTCTATAACTCTTTCCACTTCGCGTAACTCCGAACATCAAGGTAGCTGCATAACCCATTTTTCACACAATAACATCTTAATCCAGGTTTTCAAAGACTTCAAGTACTTACCTCGCGGACCTTTGAAAAAGCGTCGTTCTGCCTTGCTATAGCTGACTGAGGTATCGAACACGAATTCAATCACAAATGCTCCTGTGATGCGATCGAGCCAATGATCGATAGCGCGAGCGATCTTATCCTCAAAGGCTTCCAATCTCTGTACTAACTCAGGGGTCCAGACAATAGGACCGTCAAGTCTCCACCTTCCTTGGCTATCTGCTAGCTTTGCAATCCACTCGTATAGCTCAACTGGAAAGGATTAGAAAAATATTGTGGATATTTGTATATAGGTACCTGTCTAGCCATTGTTCCTTTGTCAATCGCGGGTTTCTGTTATCTTGCGCCACGAATTTGTGGATCTTCCTATCCAACCAGTCTCCGATCTCTTTCTTAGTTGGATTCCAGTGATACGACATCACACATACTTTATGCAGATTATGGTCCCAGCAACATAACCATTTGTTGGCTTGGTGGGGCCAAACCCAGGTTCAGCGTTAGTTAGCCAAACAAATCCCTACACTATTGGCCCTTTCGGCATCAGCCCGTGGAGCGCCGACCGAAGTCTCACCCGAAGCAGTATGGGGTGATGCTCGAACCAAGTTTCCGCACTCTGAGATGGTCGTGATGTCGGTTTATTCCTTCTATTCCTGCTTTCGCGTAGGTCGTTACATTCTAGGGCTTTGTTTGTCTAGCCCTTTATCCCCCCCTTTGGTGCCTCCAAAAAGGGGTATGATTGGCCTTCACGCAGCCCTAAACTGTGGTTCCGGTACTTTCGCACTGTTAAATCAACATATAGAACAGGTTTCCAAGTTATCCTTAAGTGTTTAATTATCTTACTAAACAATCACAGTGAGCATCGTCTAAAAAAATATTATTTCATGCGTTCGATTAACCAATGTAATTACATATGTTTGTGCATCACGTAAGCATTGTAAATGAAATCCATACACAATATGACAAGATGCTTTAACAGGAAATAAAGACACAAAGTTTGTAGAATACTTCTCTTTATTGATATCTTCAGATGATTACAGACTCTATCCACCCTGTGCACACAGCTGCAGGGGTTCGTGCACTCAGCTGCGAACTTCCACCCTAGGTCTCTGCGCACTCAGCTGCAGAGCCTCTACCTACATTAAGACCCGAAACTTACACTTCTCTCCTTATCACTCAAGACTTCTTACTTCTACCAAACATCTTATGACTACTTAGAGCGAGATTACTTAGCTCTTTTTATACAACCCCATGGTCTACGGACCATGGGTATATCTTTACAGCCGACTTTACTTTATAAAATAGGGGTAGATAACCCTTTATGACTCATGACACCTTCGTGCTCCCCGATCACAAAATCCAAAGACTTTACAACTTTATTAAAAAATTCGACCCAAAAGATGGGCTTTTAGCCCTAGAACTATCATTGGAGGATCTCGTTCCCAACCACAATCCAAAGTGATGAGTTAAACCAACAACACATTTTAATAAGATTCATACAAACATACACGAAATAGTCCATACATACATGCATAAGCTACAACTACATACATTGTTAGAGTAACCAAAATAGTTGAACTACAATAACAATACATGCATGAACCGTGTTGGCTATGTTATATTAAAAGCGTGAAAGATCCAATCATACATAGAACCAAGACAGCCACTAGCCCCAGTTGTGGAACATTACAGTCACCGCTGCCTGCTCCTCCAAAGAGATGTACTCGCCCTATACTATGGAGAAGCCAAGGCTCGTTGCAATACACTCCAAAATATCTCTACGTTATATATAGCAAAGGGTGGGGTGACCCTTGAAATTCCCCTTTGTAAATCTAGAGCTACCTTTTATGACTCTTCAACTTACACATGACTGTTTACATTCAACTATTGATGCTTGGTCTTTCACTTTACAACATGTTTACAAAATAATTTGCACATGTACCCATGTGAGACAAAAATGGGCTTAAGTAATCCATACAAGACATCACTGGGACTCAGACAATTGTGGGAAGACTAACTCGTCGACATCCTCTTGGTGATCGTTGGTGGCGAACTGATGCCAACTTGGTAGTCTACTATGGTGTCTATGTACTCTGTGGTGACATCCTTCTGAAAGCGAACTCTTGCCTCCATAGCATCTAGGTACACTGATCTAGAACCATGTTCAACTCATCATGTAGCATGCGCATCATGGACTTGAGTGTAGCCATAACAATGACATACTTGTGCCTAGTGTTTGTTCTCATCTGTAAATCTGCGCTGATGGCTATGCAGATCAACTGCTCGAAGTACATGTATAGATCTAGTCAAACTTGGTTCTTTGCTTTCACCTCAGAGAGTATGCCAATCGATGGGATCGCATGTGTGCACACAATGACATCCATGCTCCTGAACAATCATGCATGTGAAGCATGTAAGTTGGTGATGAATTGTGGGAGTTCCTCATAGTTCCGAATCTAACTCTGGATGCATGCTTTCACCTCCACTGCATTTGACTTCATCAACTTTGGCAAGTACAATGAGGCTCCATTGTACCTTATTGTCCATATTTGCATGTGATCGACAAAAGTGTATATGTCTGTCAAGATGCGTGCTCTCCTAGCACAACGTAGCTGCCAACCATTAATATGGACAATTGACTTATGCACGGTGATGGACCTAAAGTAGAGCTTCTGAATGACTGTCTCAAGAGACGATACTTCATCAAGTATCAATTTCCTCCACTCTTCTCTGGTGGGTGCTATATCTTTCTCTTCCCTCTGCTTGGCCGCTTGCAATTCTTTAGTCATGCACTCATTCTAAGCTATCAAGAATCTTACACTTGAGCTGGTGGCTTCAACATATGCCTTTGTAGCATCGGCCAATGCAGTTGGATGTTTGCGCACATTGGATACAATCACTCATTCTTGAAATTTTGCAAGAGATGCATGGTCATCTGGAGTGGGCACTCTGCGCAATTACACAACTCTGTGTTATGACTCATCAAAGGATATGTTGTGCACATCTACTTCCGATTGTCCTCAAGGATTTCAGTGTCTCCTTAATCACTTGGGACTTTCTTTGCTCCTAGATCTAGTGAAGCCGATAGAGTAACCTCTGGGTCTTTGGGCATGAGGTCTGTATCTTGATCCTGCTCTAGCTGAACCAAATCCATGTTCCTCTACTCCAACATCTGTTCAATCTCATGAGAAAATTCCCACTCTTGTGACTGATCACCCTGTTTTCTATCCGCCATTTGTTTTGATTCAATAATCTGTATTTGTGCATTTCATCAATGTGTACACACTACGCTTTCTGTTGTTCCTGTTCATGGTGCACTTCCTTCTACCTTCTATGCAAATCTTTTTCTTCCCTTAGTTGTTGCTTCACCTCTTGCAACTTCTTCTCTGCCTCCTCCAATTTCTGTTTCTCCCTCTGTCTTTGTGCAATCCTTATGTTGTGTCGTCGCTTCTTTTCTTCAATCTCCAAAATTTCTCTTTCTACAAGTGGATCTACCTTGAACTTGTAGATTTTCTCCACCTCTGCGCTGTCAGCAATCTTCCTTTTTCCTTTGTCCAACGCAAGTTTGTTGCTCTTTGTTGTTGTTGTAGTTGCTACCCTGTCAAGTGCTACTACCTTGTGTGCTGCTAACCATTCTACAGCCACTCTGACTGGTTCATTGAGCCTTGAGGAGTTATAGTGGTATCTCCATGGGTCTTCCTTAGGCAAATGACATGCCCCGTGGATCCAAGGACGATACACTCTCGCATATTGTTCCTTCACTAAGTAATGCAAGTTATATGGACTGAAACTTTTGGTGTCAAAGGTGAATCTCTTGAATTCCTCCGTCTCATCCTCAACATGCTTGCGACTCTGGATCTCATACAACCCGATCCACAAAGGAAGAGCCGGCCAAGGTATCTTCTTCTTCCTGTGTAGTCTTTCTGATAACCCTGTCGAGATATGGTATGCAACCTCTTGCATGACCAACTTATCCATGGAAAACTTTGGTAACACATGCAAAGCCTTCTCCACATTGTACATCGGGATGAAGGTGCCAAGGGGTGAGGCATATCAATTTGCTATGTTAACCAATGCCTTCATCGTTGCCTGCGACATCCAAGGTGGATCCTACTCAAAGATCATCCTGTACACCAGGGTGACGAAGTGGTTTGATAGTTGTAGTATAACTCCACAAAAGTCACTCGGAGAACAATCTGCAATAGATGTGCACATAGGTTTTTGAAGGTGTCCATGCCCAACCCAAGCCCGGGAATTATTGACAAGTACAGATTACATCAAGCATGTAAGCAGACATGAAGATATTTGCTTGGTGACCCTTGGGTGGATGTTAGGCATTTGTTACTTGCCCCCTTAGCTAAAGAGCCAACATGTTGGACCAATTGAAAGGTCTTCCTTCATTCGCTAGCTGATCCAACACAATCACTCAATTATGCGGGAAGGTTTCTATACACTCTTGGCCATATAAGCGACATGCAAAGATGACCAAGAACTGATAAATCTTCTGCAGTGTCTTTGTCTTGTATACCTGGTTGGTGTCGTCCTAAACTTAGATGGCTCTCTTACCCAACTTTTCAAGATATCTCTTGAGTTCACATTGCTGTTGGGATTGGTGAAGAGTGCATCCATTTTGTTCATCGACTACAGCAAGTGATACATCTCCTGAAATATTTATGCCTTGAAGGTAGCAAGTTGTGTTCCATTGACACTTCTCAGTACCATTATCTCTGGATCGTTATGTGAGACAATCCAATGGATCATGTCCGTGCATTGAAATGCAGGTTACTGCATGCAACCTGATACAAGCCAGACTTGTGTATGTTGACATAGACTCTGTGGTCCTCCAAATTTTCCTCAAAGGTGCCTGAAAAGATTTCGCTGATGTCTTGCCATGTGATCTTGATATCCTTGTCTATGAACAGGTTAGTATCTTCATAGATGGGTAATCTCATAGACACTTTCTCGACCACATCTCCGGTTGTGCTCTCTATGGTGTCCTTTGACCCTGCTGTCTTGGAAGCCATTGTACCTGTATTGCTAAGAGACTGATGAACACCTACGATACCTAGAGACAGATCAGTGCTCATGGAAAATGAAATGTCATTTTAAAACCTAAAGAAACTTGAGGACTGACATGCAACATACCTGATTGACTGATGCAACACACACGATTGACTGACTAGGAAAATTGCGCAGTTTTCTCTAGGAGAGGCTAGGAGACTGATTGTTGAAATTGCGCAGAGCAAAATCTAGCTTGGCCTAATGAGGACTGGAATTGTGCAATGCGCAGTTTCAGTTAGCATGATTGTTGCCCAGGAAATTTCACCATGCAATCCTGAGGTCCAACTGTGTCACTGCGTCTCAAAATTGTGTAGAGCATAGCGTGTGAGGCTAGTGTGAGGTAGGCTCTGCACAATTCCTGGGAGAAAGGAAAGGCCTCCCATCCCAGAAATGCATAATGCAAGCCGGGAAAGGCAAAGTCTGGGCCAAGGCAGCTCAGACCTGCTGACAGGCAACTGAAATCAATGAGGACTGAAAGCATGTGAAAAGTTGGTGCAGACATGAGTGATGAACGTGCATGTGATTACAGTCAGTACATGATTCAATAAAAAGGAAAAATAATGAAGTGTGTGAAGTGAGTCACCACAACGGTGACCATTAGTGCGGAAACAATGTCATGCATCTGACAACAAAGAAATTTAGTGCAAAACCATTCAATAAAACCAAGCAAACGACATTCACACAAATTGAAATGTAAAGAGCAATAGAAAAGCAGCAAAAGACATGAAAAGCGGACTTACCTAGAAAAAGTTGCAATGAGTGTGTCGAAAGTTCCTAGATGCGTTGGGAATGCCAGAGCTCCAAGATCAAAAGTGAAGAATGAGCTCTAAGGCGTCGAATAAAAAGTTTTGATAAGATAGAGGCTTATGACGCACATGCCACAATTCTAGGAAAAAATGACACTTGGTGGGAGGTTTCTAAAATGACTTTTGCATGTAACCCCCAGCTGTTAAAAAAAGATCCCTAAAATCTAGGGATGTTTTTTTTATTTTTTGGAAAAACTTCCCATGCATGCAAGGCAAGATTGCACAGTCCTAAAGGGAACCAGTCAACCTGTGAGCACATGCAACGGTCAACAAGCCATAGGATGAATACTATGTAGTTTTTGGGTTGAGTGGATCTGGTTGCCCCTCAAGCTCTACGCAATTTTTGGATTGAAGCCAACGTTGCCATCCAGAACTGCGTAAATTCCGAGAGCAAGCTCGGTGATGGGCGTTGTGTGCAATTTTCTTGGGGATGGCAGCCTGCCTGCTCTATGCAATTCTGGAGAGTAGTGTTGGCTGTCGAGATGCAATACACAATTCTAGAGAGCAAGGCTGGTTTCCCTCCAGTGTTGCACAATTTTCCAAGTTAGCACAAGAACCGGTTTGATACCAAGTCACGGGAGGTCAACTTGCGGGGGAAAGACAAACAAGTTAGCAAACACAAGTTGTTATGCCAAAGAAACTCAACTGAAAGCATAAGTACCTAAGCAGTGCAAGACATGTTGCTAAGGGTGGTTGGTGGGGAGGTTCCAAAATGAAGCTAAGGAAAAATTTTGGAGGATGATTGTAATTGCTACAACAGGTTGGCATGAGCGATCATTTCCAAGTGAAGCTAGCTTGAAACCTAACTCTTTATACCTTGACCTCGTTAGGGACATGTTGTGAGAAACAACAAAGAGCAAATTGCTTTGATACCACTGATCTAAATACTTTAAGGAATGAAAGGAAAATTAGGAATGGCAATAAAACATAAGCACATAGAGAAATATGATAGAGAGCATAGTAATACAATGAAAAAAAACTTCTATTAATAAATAACATAGTAGAATATTATAGAACACAAATTGGCTAGAATGGTAGTAGTTATCTCATGGGGGATAGAGATAGTGGTTGTATGCATTCACATAAATCTATTATAAGAGGTTGAAAGAATGATATTTTAACAGAAATAAAGAACCCTAATGGTCCAAAACCCTAACCCTAGAAGATAAAGCGCCAAAAGGTTTGTGAGCCTCATGGTGGTTAGTTGGTACATCAACTTCCCAAGGGAGCAACTTTTGCATACAATCTATGTATAAGGTATACAACAACACATTGGGAAGAACTATCTAAAGATTACAACTTTTGATTAGGGCTAAAGTATTCCATGGCAACCCTTGGCACTTGAATGACTAAAAATTATTGTTCAAGGCCTTAAAATGGCTCTAAAATTTTGACTCAAAAAACCATAGAAAAGCTACCAAAAAGATAAATAATTGTGGAGTCAATGGAAGAGATGGATGACCACCAATAACACACTAGATTAGGCTAAGAATTAAACAATCTACACAAAGGGCTTAAAACTATTGCATGTTATAAAAGGGAAATGCATTAGGTAGATCCATGAATACTTCAAGGGTTAGATTGTGCAAATGTTGTGACCATAAAAAATTGTATGGAACATTTGTATATTTGTAAAAGTGTAGCTGATAGAAAGACAAACACCCTTATTGTACATTTGTAACATTTTTGATAAAAAAATAAAACATCCACATTAGGGATCATCCCCATTTTTGTATTATGATATCTTTAATTATTAAATGTTATTGTTTAATATAATACTAAATAAATAAATATTGATAAATATTAACTATATGTTATTGTTCCTGAATCTTCAGACTTCTTAACTCTAGCATTCCTCGGTTGGAAATTGGTTTTACTCGCGATATTCATCGAGTCTTTCACACATATGTAAACTTGCGAGTTTCGGCTGGAGTTTGGTTTTACTCCCGAATCACTTCTTACCTCTGCAATTCGGCTTTTTAAAAATAAGTAAATTCATTGTAAAAATAATGCATTTTCTAGCCAAATTTTGGTAAAATCTCAATATTTTGGAAATCTCAAATTTCAAGATTCTCAAAATCAATTCTCAAATGATTTTGAGTGCTAGAGATTTCAAGATTCTCAAAATCAATTCTCAAATGATTTTGAGTGCTAGAGTTTTGGATGGTGTTAATCCGAGTAAGCATACTTACTTCGGGATGGGACAACAAGGTCCTGGAAGGGCTTGCGCTTCCTAGTGCAAGGAGTGACTCAGCTTATAACGGAAGGAGCATGGGTTGTTCAATCGATTGAGTCATGGCCAACAAAGTGGAGTAGCAGCTAAGAACGAACCCGCTTGCCATAGTATGGTATGTACGCTCGGGTGGCGAAATCACTCCCGCCAATAGCTCGGCTTATGGATGGTCTCGTGTCTAAATATTGAGAGAAATCGATTCTTTATATATGAGATTTCCTTGCCCCCCGACGCCTTATTTCTCCTCTCGCGGCTTCGCACCTTTCCGATTTCCTGCTCCATTCAAGGACTAGAATGATAGGTTCTTAGTCTTCTTTGTCGATGGTTGGTTCCTCACTACCGGCCCCATCCCATGGAGCCCTAGACCTGAAATGCATGTATTTTGTCACCCATGTAGGTAGACCTTACAACTAGTGAGATGGAATCCAATGAAGGACTACCGCTATAAAATGAAGGTCCGGAGGTCTTTCACTTCCGAGTGCAAGGAATGACCAAGCGTGAAACTAACTATTGGAAAAGCCCATTGGCACTAATGGGACAGATACTATGGAACTGCTGTTAGGTACTTCCCTTTAGGCATATATAGCTATGAGTCAGTAGGTAGGTGGGGCCATAGCTGCTGCCTATTAAGCCATTCGCTAACGCATGCTTATTGGGGAAGGAAAGTAATAAGAGAAAGCAAGTAATAAGAGAAGGTCCGGAGGTCTTGCGCTTCCGAGTGCAAGGACCGGCAGGGGCTCGACTGTTAAGGAGAGATGCGTAGATGACTCGACCAACGGGAGGATGCGTAACATGACTCGACTGATAAGTAGAGGATGCGTAAGCATGACTCGACTGATAAGGAGAGGAATTTCGGTGACGGCAGTAGCAATCACTTCAACTAAGCAGGACCAACACCCAAGCTAGCCCTGCCCACCAGCTACCAAGAACAGCTAGGCCATCCTATTTCAACATGTTTCCAGCCAGCAAGCGAGAGAAGCCCGTCGTATAACCTATTCGTTGGAACTTCAATGTCTGGGGTACGAGGGAGCGAGAACGCCCCGATCGGAAGCCATAGAAATCGGAATATGGGGCGAAGTGGAAGGTGTATGGATGAGGGTAGATGGGTAGCTCTATTCGTTTGCAGTTAATGTGCAAAAAGCCTGCGATTGGGGAGAAAGGGCGATCGTTTTGTTTGCTCCAGAGTGGGTTAGTTAAGGTGGTTTTCGTTCAGAGCGAAGGGATAAAGCGAAGACCCTTTGTTGTGGTCAAATTGATTGGGATGAAAGGCGGAGAGAAGCGTTCGAAGACAACGCCTACGGGGGCAACACCGTAAAGAACCCATGGCAGGATTACCTGATCACTAAGTGCTTCTAGTCATTCTTTATAATATGTAATTATCAAATGGCGTTGGGAGGTCCTGACGATGGGTAAGCGGGTCGGGCTGGGCCTTCTGGAAGGAGGAAGTAAGGCATTCATTCATGAAACAGGCAGGAACTTTCTTTCAGGACCTTACCTAAGATCAGGACCTTGAGGGAATAAATAAAGGGCCAGGACCTTACCTTATAGATAGCTCTTTGAGGGGAAGAAATCGATCTATAAAAATGGCATAATGACATATATAATGTATGCATTGTCTGGGTTCATTACATATCTAATGAATGACTGGAAGAAATTGTAGAATCAGTGATCGAATATGACCAATTTCATGGTTTGGGGCCATGCCTCTCAATCTCTCCTTTGTGGTTGATATTTCAGGCCTAGCATGCATCTATTGCTCCCCTTTCAATCTCTCCTGGTGGGTCGATATTTCAAGGCCTGATACCGCTTTCTCTGATCATAAAAGGTTCACCGAATTCAGGGTACTGAATCATATAGAATATATGTCAGGAATTCCGCTGCTAGCAAGAGCCTGAAAATAGCATATATAATAGATGAAATCTCTCAAGGCGGGTCGAGATTTCAGGCCTGACACCACTTTCTCTGATTACGCTTCCCTGAAGAACAACCATGAGCATGATCACCGAAAAATCCCGGTTCTATTCTCGCAGTGGGACCAGCTCACTTTCACTCACATGGCCCAGCTATTATCTCTCTAATGTCCCATCCTCTGATCTGTCTCATGTCCCAGCTCTGTGATGTTCTGGGACCGGTTCTGTTCAATAAAATCAGGCTCTGGGAAATGACAATAATGTCCCAGCTCTGTGATCGTTCTGGGACCGGTTATGTTCTTGCTTGACAAGCTGCTTTCGCTTGCCTGTAACCCTGCCTGCATACAGATATTGCTGAATGTATGATGTGATTGTATACGTAAATATAAGGTTAAGAGGTCGAGGGGGGTATGCCTAACGAGTAGATATCAATCTAGACTGTAACGTTCCCGTCTGACCGTAATGGGGTCTTCGCTGAACTGGGAATTACGTATTCGACCCGTAATCCGGGACTGTTCGTATGTGGTATCTGCAGCTAACGCAACTGGTATTCCATTTAGAACTAGGAATTGATTCTATCTTCCTTCAATCCGAGGAGATATAACGATGCAGTAATGACGTATGATAAATAGGCTAAGAAGCTCCTACCTAGGTAACTATCTGACTGTAATGGGGATTGATTCCCTTCTCCCCTGTTCCTCCCGGGCCCTTTTCCCACTAATTGAAGTGATATAGCGTCCTCCTCATTATAGTCCTAGCAGCACCTCTTCTTCCAGGAAGAGGCTGTCACCCTTCTTCTAGGAAGTTCCGGTACGGAAAACTCTTTCCAATTTCTTCATGCATCTGGAACACCACTGAATCATATATAATAGATTTCAGTCATTTCCCTAATAAACTCAGTCATTTCACTGCTGAAAAATGATCCACTTCAATCAGATATTTCCGTCATTTCGCTATGGTCATTTGAGGGCTGAAATGACATATATAATGAGTGTTTCCTCCAGCTGGAAAGAGGGTATACGGCTCGAATCTAATTGATCGATTCATGGTAGGCATGGGCATTTCGTAAGTGTGAAAGATGCCTCCCTGGCCCCCTACTATATAGCCTGGGCGTGTGAATTCGGTGCCCTGCGGGGACCCTGGACATAGCGTCAAAGTAGCACTTCCATTTGCCACCTGCCTGGAGAGATTGAAAGGGGAGCGAAGCGTGCTGTTATCTCTATCTTGAAACAAAGGGGAGCGAGGGTGACTCGAATAGCTCATTTCGGTGAGCCAGGCTCGACAAGATCATTTCGGGATGGAAAGCCCCGTCATTCTCTCTTGAAATCCTACCCCTAGCTCGTAATTCTATCTACCTGAAAGGGAAGCGAGACTCGAAGAGCATTGTATGGGTGAGAAACCATA
>APFE031183896.1:0-12009 GCA_000404065.3 Pinus taeda
TGTCATGCGGAAAGAGTTAATCTTGCGGACAAACCCAACCTCCCTAGAAGCCTAAGACTTTCTAGTGACAAACAAGACAATTAAGAGCAATCCTTCTCTAAACATGCATTTACCATACAAGAAATCAAGTGTTTAGATCCTACCTGTAGTCCAACGCTGTTGTAGTAGTCCAGCCTCGTCGATCCGGATGAGCTCCTCCTTCACTTCGAAACCTGCATTCACTAACAATCAAACGATTACATAGCACCTGAATATCTCATAAAATAAAACATATTCAACATACAGACCAAGGAGTATATGAAACAACTCATTAATAACAAATTGTTGAGAAGAATGGACTTATTTGTATTAATAGGAAACAAAAGAAACCATTACAACCTGAGTCTTGGTGTTGTGCAAGTTCCTCCCAGGGTCCAGCAAGAGTTTTCCTTTACTTTGATAAGCTCACCCACTTCCAAATGAAACAAGAAAGGATGGGAATCTCTCCTCACAAGCTTCTACAAGGAAGTCCTAATTCCAGCAGCATCTACCCTTTGGAATGTTCAGCTTTCAACCTCCCCTCCTCTGGCCCAATGCCTGTATTTATAATGTTCTAGAGGAAGTTAAACAGGCGCACCATCAATGGGATAAGCCCCTCTTTTGGATGGGGTAGCTCCTCTCTTGATGGGATAAGTTCCTCTTTCATAGGGATACATGAACCATCTGGAGGCGCTCAATACACGTCAAACAAGCTTCTAGAATGCTCTAGAAATGACCCCAAGTAACTTTTTTAAGATGAAACTCGCGCCTTTTGATCTTTACAGGAGTACGCACCCATCCCTTAACATACAGAGCATACAAGTACGCAGGTATAATGAACTTGGGATGCGTACACGCGGGCAAGGTAGAGAGAACCTGCGTACCCAGAGATAAACATGTTTTTTAATGACTTTCTCTCTTTCTTGAAGTTTGACATGGAGAGCAGAGGTATGAGGCTTGCCAAGGAGGATAGTATGACTATTGATGGAGCCATACTAACTGCAAATAGTCATGGTGACAAATTTTAGTGTAACAGATCCCTATCCTTTTGAGTGCACTAACAGTAGGCTTGTCGACCTCATTTGTTGTAACCAGTGCCCCCTCTGGCAGCACTATGGTGTTGGTTGTCTGAGTGCATAAAATTTTCTCGGTTGTAACTATCCCTACTGCGCGGTTGGTCGAAAGGGTACTAGCCTGAGGAGTGCACACCTGCAACTCCTGAATCTACACTCTGAGGACCCCCAACACAACCCGATTCTCCTCCGCAAAGTTATGGAGGGGCTTGGTGGTGACATCACCCACTGTTTTTCCTATGTCATATAGATCACCCTCAGTAAGGGCGACTGGGTCGATCAATAACTTGGATGCTTTCACCTTTTTGCGCAGCCCCATCCGCTCACTCGGGTGCTGGCACTTCAATAGTGTTGATGTTGCTTGTGGGTCTGTGCCACCCTCTTCTTCCTCTGTTTCCATCTCTTTCTACTTCCCATGTGAAGATGACTTCTAGCCCTCACGCACCTTCTTAACTACCTCCTATGTTGCTGCTTTTGTTGCTTTTTTCTATTTTGTTGTTGTCTGCAAAGCATCCGATGCCTCCTACACTTTTGCTGTTGTTGCTTCTTGCCTTCTCTTCTCTGCCAACTACACCATGTGTAGTTTGTCCTACTCTTTCTTCTTCTGCAAAATAGACTTTTCCACAACCACAATGTCTGGGGCACGCCACTCTAGTGGCCATGTCTCCAGTACATCGAAAACTACATCATCTATGGCTAAGAAGGGTAGCTTGTCCATTTCTTGGTCAGGTCCTTGTGCGCTCTGATATATATGTTCTGGAAGTCCACTTTAAATTTTGTAAAACTTTGTAGGTTGTTGTAGACAGTGGGTGATAACAATGGCTTGTGGTTAATCCCCATTCTGATGTTCATCTCCATGAACACCCAGAATATCTTGTTGTCGTGGATCCAGTTCACGTCTCTCATGGCCCACAATGAAGTGTACTTCGCGGCCTCTAGCAAATCCTTGTCAATTATGGGGAACTAGCTATCGGTAATTCTCCTACCACTAGCACTATGGATAGTAGAAGCCATTCATAGTGGAATGTTTTTCCTTGTTCTTGGGCCTCGCGGCAATTTTCCAAGAACTCTTTGCATAAGTACTCAGACTAGTTAAACTAGACCCCCTCCACGCATTGCTCAACAAGTGCAACCATCGACATGGGGACCTCATCTGCACGGTACTTTTGCATGACCTTTCCTGCCAGTATCTAAGTCACCATCCTGACTACTTTGTTGTTGATACTAGAGATTCCATAGCCCCTTTTCTTCTTTTCTAGCTTGTATTTTTTCTTCATGGCCTCTGTGATGGCCAAATTTCTGCTCTTCCCCTCCAAGATGTCTGCGGGGTCTTGTCATTTACACAGGAGCCGAGTAATGTGATTGATTAAGTGGTCCGTGATGGGGATGGGCTCTTCCAACCATAAACACTCACCATGCACTAGGAAGAGCAACTACCTGATAACGAAGATCGTCATTGGGGCATGGTGGAAATGCGGCACCCAGAGCAGGTTAATAACCCTTCCTTTTCCACTATGTGTAACCACTTTCGTGGCTCCAATTCAATAACCCTCGTCGTGGTGTCCTACTTGGGCATCATGAGCTACGCGATCTATAGATGAGGGAATTTTTTGTGGTTAGTGAGATCACATTCTTCAAACATCAATTTTTGCACATGCCCTAGGTGCGTGCCATAAAAGGTGATGTCGTATAGGAGGAGTGGATTCTAGAGAGAGCTCTTACTCTCGTCGAGCTCCTGGGGAACTTTTTCCTTCCCCTTCCATGGAGGGATATATGCAGGCATCTTGGTTAGAGGGTGTGTAACCTCGGTTTCTACCTCCTTGCCCTCGTCCTCGTCTTCTTCAATTATGAGATCCTCTAAGTCTTCCTCCTCCTTGTCGGTTTCTACCTCCTTGCCCTCGTCCTCGTCTTCTTCAATTATGAGATCCTCTAAGTCTTCCTCCTCCTTGTCGGTTTCCAAGTTAATGACTTTCCCTTTCTCCTCCATTGTCAATTTGGTGCGCAGTGGGTTTCACAGGGACACTTGCACCAAAATCATCGGCTATTTTTCCTTACTCGGCCTCGGTGTGCTTAGTGATTTAGGGATTTCTGCCACAATCTCGGCGCCTTCAGGGACATCTTCCACAGTCAAGGTCTGTGTGGCCTCTTCGGCGGTCATCTCTATAGTTTCCCTAGCTTCCTCAGATGATGCCATATTTCTCATCCAGAAATCTCTCAGTTGCTTAATCAGGGACTCAATCTACACTCAGCACAGGGAAAATAGGTCTCAGCTCAGAATACACGGGGCGTATTAATGCTCAATTTGCAAATGACCAAGTGTTGTTTGTTGGGCATCCCTTTGCAATTTATAGCATCTTTTGAATTTGAATTCGACCATTCCCCCCAAATCCAGTTCATTAATGCTCCCTTGGCGTGTATATGTTCCCAAATCTTGCACATAAAGTGCATCTTAAATGCTTGTTGGCCACTCCATTTGGTCTCAAGTTGAGCATCACATTTTGAATAGTGATTCCAATGGTCACTTTCCGGCCAACCCGCATGGTAGCGCAACCCCCCTTGCGTGTTCACAGACCTTCTGACACTTTACTCCTATGTGTAGATCCAACATCACGCAACTCCCAGGCAGAGTAGTTTATAGTCCCGCGCCTCCTTTCCACTGCCTAGAGTGCTAAGAATGTACTTCCCATGGTTAGTTAGGTGGTCATGCTGCTTGTATAGGGTTTTTATCGGTCACCCATCACTTTTCCTGGAAAACCTCTACCTTTTATTGTTATTGGTTGCATCGTGCACTTTATCGTTTGTAGTGCGCCACCATCGTTGATCGGTTTAGTAATATGCGGTGTAATCCAAGGCATCACGCCGATCAACTCTTGGTGATAGTCCCCAAATTTGTCAATGTGATCATGTGCACCCTGTTTTATCACCCTAGGTTTCTTATCGAGAAAATCTTCCTTTATTTCATCCTCAAGCTTCTTGACTTCCGCTTCCACCAAAGCGATTTTCTCCCTTAATCACACCCTTTCTTTCATAAATTCTTGGAGCCTAAGAGCGTCCTGTCGGATTGCCTCCTCAGGTCCCAAGTGTTCTACAATGTTTGGTTGCACGATCCCTTCTTCCAAGGTTCCGCGATACATCATATCTACCGGCGCTACTATGCGCGGACTAGGAATTTTATACTCTATGGGGATTACAACGTTCACTCCATATTGCAGCCTCGGAGGCATTTGCACCGTCAGTTTCTTGCACGTGGTCCTATAATCCCACAAAACCACAGGTACATGGAGGCCCCAATCAGTCCGCTGAGCACCATATACCTTATTCAATGCTTCATGTACTTTTCTAAAAGCTTCTGTGTAGGTAACCTTCTGCAAACTCAATCTTTCCATACTTCGTTGTTCCAATCAAAGGGTTCGTTTGCACCATTTCCTTGCTTGCACCTGCTTATTGACCATGTCTCCCAATGCAAAGTTTGTGTGCTTCTACGTAGGTTTTTAAAGATATGCCTGTGTCCATCTGGACAGGTGCACGTGCAGATTGTTCCAGCTGACAATCTTGTCTGTTAATCGCATTTGAGGCTTCCCAAACCGTATGCACATCATTCTCCTACATTTTCTCTAGTCCTCGAAGCTCCCTTGGTGCATATCCCACCACCTCGTGGGTGTAGCGCGCAATAACCATTTCAAAGCTTCGAAACATTGTTGTTCTAGCTCCTCTCTTTCAAATCTATTCAGGAAGTCATCTACCTCGCTTAACCCATCATACATAGATAGATCCCATACCTCCGTTGATACGTAGTGCAATGATCTTGTCATCATATTGTAGTTCAACGTGGTTACCTCGTGTAACTAGTTCTGTGATCGCTCTATCTCTTCCTCAGAATCTGATGTACAAGAGCTTTCACGCTTCCATGAGATTTGTCCAACCGTGGTTGGATTTACCCAGTCTTGGTCTCGTGAAGTTATCTTGTAGATGTGGTCCAAGTCATCCTCACTTTCATAGTCATGCACTGGCTCCATGTAGCACAATCCTTTTGCAGGGTCCACTGGTACAACTACGAGCAGAGACTTTTTCTCAAAAATCATCTTGCGCTTCTTTAGATTTATCACCCTCTTCATGTTAGTGGCCCAATCTATCCCTAATAGTAGAGGGTAGGGATTGCTATCATCAACAATCTCTATCACTTCAAAATATGCTAGCGTGCTTGCTCCTTAGATATCCACTATGATTCCCTACAATCTTCCCATAGCTATCATATTTTGTTGGTTCGCTATTCATAGTTGGATAAGAGACAATTATAGCGTAGGCCTTCACATGTGCTCCCATGTTGGCTTTGGAAGAGTGTTCGCGTTTGATCCTAGGTCTAGAATCACTTCATCCATCTCATATTCTCCAATCTGTGCGGTCAATCTCATCTCCCTTTCCATCCTCGTCACGTGTTTTCTGATCTTCCAGACTACGCACGGTTCTCTTGGCATGATCCTAGTGCATCTATTTATGAGTTCTTGCAACCTCTTTACATCCTTGCTATCACGCAACAACTTCATGCATGTTTCCAGGAACATTATGAGCATTGATGGGTCCATTTTTGGCTCTGGTTTGTCTTTGCTTTCTAAAGTGGAGGCATCAGCGAAGCTCTTCCTAGCTTCCATGAAGGTTTCCTTAACGCACTCCAAGTCAAACTCTGGTTCTTTCGTTGGAGCCTTGTGAACCCAAGTACTATCTTTAGGTTGCTTGCCTTTGTCATCCCCTGTTGTAATTCCACTTTGGAGCACAATGTTCACACTAGGGTCTTCCTCGTGCATCTTAGACCTCATCATCTATAGGTTCTCAATCGGGGGAGGTTGGAGTGCTCCCTTGTCACGTAGCATTGCTATTAGTGTGGGACAATCCTCAATCTCATGCTTAAACAATGTACAATCTAGGCATTATGGATGCATTGGATTTGTACTATCACAGGCATAATGTCCCGGCCTTCCACAATTGTAACATATCAGTTATCCACGACCTCTTCCAGGTCCTCCTGCACCTCGGCATTGTCTGGGCCCTGAAATCCAGTTCACACCATCCTTGTGTTCTAGTCAACGGACCACATTTCAGCCTAAACTCTATAGGTAGGAGTCCTATCAATCATCAACTCATAACTTCTATAGTTGTGCTCATGATGTCCCACTGACATAGAGAAATTACACAACAACTTCTGCGAATTTTGCATGTACTTCTGCAATAAATGGCAGTTATCCGTAGCATGCTTTCCTCCTATTTGACAAATCATGCACCACAATGCAGGTGTTGCGCTAGGTCCTGCTTGTGCCTCCGGTCTCAATGGCATTGGTCCTCCTCCCACAAGGTAATTCGCGAACACCAAGCAGTGGTCCTTGTCATGAACCTGACCCTTGCACTTTACGCACCATACCTCATCACGCACTTCTGGGCGAGTTGTCCTATTTTGTTTTAGACTCTACATCTAAAGGCACAAGTTTTTTAGCTGTGTGTGGATCTGCTGAACTCCTAGGTTAGGATCCTATATCAAGGTTTCATGCAATCTCATCACGATCTCCAAGGCCTCAGCCTGAATTGTTAGCCTTTGTTGTGACAGCATGTTCCTTAAATGCGGCGATAGTGATGCTACAAACCATTCACAGTGTTGCCCATCCGTCAAAGTCATATTAGCTTCATGAATTGTGCACTTTAGTCTCTGATCCAACTCCCAATGGGTATCACCTGGTAGCATCGTGATCTCCTTGAACCCAATGATCGACTGCGCCTCTCACTTAGGCCTACTAAATTCTCTATTCAATGCAGTTTGGATATCTGTGATCCCTGCATTCGGATTGTCATTGGAATGCTTAATGTACTAGGTCAGTGTGTGATCCTGCAGAGTGCTGACCAACATTGCTTTCTTTATATTTTCATATGTGACTCCCTACGCTTCCCATATAGCTTTTATCATGAACCAAAACTGGTCCGGATCTTCATTTCCTACTCCCTTGAACAACGACAACTTTATCGTGCTTGCCATATTAACTTACGGTGGTGGTGGAGATGGTGTGGGTCGGGGTGGTATGCGCGAAATCCTCTGCCTTATAAAATTGATCGCACTTCTTGGTGAGACCTTCTTGAGCTCTTCCTCATTCCATCGCGGAGGTGAAATCAAGGGGCTAGTTTCTAGTTCTGCACTACCTTCGTTTCTGTAAATTCTCTCACTTCGTGTAGCCCCAAACATCAATGTATTCACATAATCTTCTTTCACACAATTGCTTTTTTATCCAAGTGTTCAAAGACTTAATGTACTTACCTCGCGGTCCTTTGAGGAAGCATCGCTCTTCCTCGCTATAGCTGATTGAAGTATCTACTGCGAATTCAGTAATGAATCCTCCTATAATTCGATTGAGCCAGTGATAAAAAATGCACACAATCTTATCCTTTGACGCTTCCAATCTACGCACCAATTCTGGATTCCACACAATAGGTCTGTTGAGCTTGCACCTTCCTTGGCTATCTGCTAGCTTCACGATCCACTCGTATAGTTCAGTAGGGAAGGATGCAAAGAAAATTTCATGGATATCTGTGTATAAGTAGCAATCTAAACACTCTTCTTTTGATAGGATTCTTGTTCTCCTACACTGCGAACTCATGAATCTTCTTCTCCAACTAATCTTCAATTCCTTTCTTAGTTGGATTCCAGTGATACAACATCAGACATCTCTATGTAGATCTTGGTCCCGGCAATGGAACCATTTGTTGGCTTGTTGGGGCCTAACCCAGGTTCATATTTAATTAGCCAAACAAATCCCTGTACTACTAGCCCTTTCAGCAACAGTCCATAGAGTGTGAACTGCCGAAGTAGTATGGGGGGTGCTGGAACCAGTTTTCCACACCCTTGAGATGTTTGAGGGGTTGATTCGGTCCAACTGTTAGTCCCTTCGTGTAGGTTACTTTGCACACTTTCTTGGCCTTCACACCCTAATATATTCACCTTCACACAACCCTAACCAGGGGATATGGGGCTTCTGCACTGCTGGAGAAGCGCTCTACACTATTCCCCTAAGTCACACCCGAGATCTTACTTATCTTCTTACAACAGTTAGTTATCTTCATGTAAATGGATGCCTTATGTTATAGTTATTTATATAGCACATTCATATGAGTTCGCACAACAAATAAACAATAAAATTTCAATTCATACCCATTAATATATAAAACAAGAAAATATACATGGAAATATGGTATAACTTCTCTTTTATTAATTCTTCCCACAGTTACAGACTCGACCTGCCCTACGCACTTAGCTGCGAGGGTCTGCGCACTCAACTGTGGACTACTAGGCCTCTGCGCACTTAGTTGCAGAGCCTTCTCTTGATTTATGACCCAAAGACACGATTTACACTTGACTCAATGCTTCATCAATCCCTTAGACTCATCATTCTTAGATGGGCTTTCTACACTTAGAGCCTCACTCTATTTATACAATCCCATGGTCCAGGGACCATGGGTAGATCTTTCAAGCCAACATTACATTACAAAAACAAGGGCAGACAACCCTGTGACTCTATTATGACTTCGCTCTCCACGCCCACAAATCCTGGAGTCTTTACAATGGACTTGTTCAAAACTTGAGCTTTAAGCCCCAAAACATGCCTTGGGGGGGATTGCACGCCCAATATCCATGCTGGAATTGTAGTTTTTAACCCCGTACAGAAATTACCTGCATACGAATTCTAAATCACAGGAAAATAAACAATGCAAGAGCATAACACATATGCAAAGAGATTTTCCCTTGGATCCCAAAACTGGGACTACCAGCTTGATTTTTCATTATATTCCTTTCAATGTTACAATACATATTTATACATGCCAAAGCATCTAATACCATGGACCAAAAACCATCACGTCCAATACCATGGACCAAAAAACCATTGCATCCAATACCATGGACCGAAAACCATCGCGTCCAAAAAACATGTGCGAAAATCATGCACAAAACCATAGGTGGGTCTGCCCAACCTACCATAGGGTCCAAAACCAAAATTTTCCGGGGCACTGCCTCGGACCCCATAAAGTGGGGTTACGGGTACCCCTCAAACCCCCTGTTAACTATGTGGAAAGAATATAACACAACCCAACAGGAATCAAATCAACACTCCCTCTCAATGATGGGGGGAATATCCATAAGCTGTAAGTTGTCTTTGAATTGTATGTACTTCTCTCTTGCCAATGACCTCATCAAAACATTAGTTTTATACTCATGGATAGAAATGTGCTCGAGCCTTACTTCTCTCTTCTTGTATCATGTATTGGTACTACATCTCAAGGTTCCCTGACCTATCATTCTATTGTCACCTACACTTTACCAACCAAAGCTACAACCATCATATTTCATGCTGGAACATACTTTGCCTTTGAGTGCAACATATCTCTACTTCCTACTCATCCATGAGATTTAGGTCTGAATAATAAGCTATATATATATATAATTTTTTTTGTTTTCAGCGCTCCTTGCCTTGTAGCTAAACTTCTTTGTTTTCTACATGTTTCAAACCATATCTAGTTATGACATGTAAATTTGTACCATGTTGGTACCTCAATATATGTTGAGCTATATTCCATGGCTCAACCACAAATTAATCAACTTCCTTCACTTGATCCATCATTTTGATTACATTGATTATTCTAATTGGGTATCCTTTCATAAATAAATCTTGCCATGGAAAATTGTGATGCAGGAAAGTTCCCTCTGTGGACAGAGGTAACCCCTCTAGCCCTATAGTGGGTCTAGTCACAACAAGAACAATATCAAAGAAAATTCCCTTAGGTAGCTAATGTCATGAAGGCCTACCTTCAAACCCTCGTTTGATGAAGTTCTCATTGTGTTTCTCTAGCTCTCATTCTAATCACTTTTGTACCTAAAATAACATACAAAGAACAACAACAAACATAATAGAATACAACAAAAATGATCTACTTAAAGGGTCAAGGAAATTCAAGCTATCAATATGCAATTTGACATAAGATATATGAAATAGACCATTGATTTGTATTAATATGAACTGAAATAAAACTTACAACCATGCCTTGACATTGTAGGTCTCCTTGAAGGGTCCAGTCAGCATGTCTCCACAAGCATTCACTCATGAATCGTCTCCCAAGAGGATAAATAACTCTCTCTCTTAACTAAAAGGAAAAATTATGATTCTAGAACACTCGTACAATCAAGCAAAATCAACACAAAACTATCAAAGGTTAAGTTACATTAGAGGCTACTTCCAAACTCTCTCTAACTTCAATTCTTACTAGTAGATCTCAGCCATGAAGGAGGTATTTATAGGAGGAGGAGCCTCCATAAGGGATTGGAGAAAGAGCTTATCCCTTTGGGAGGTTGCACAAAAGATGGAACAACCATCCCAAAGGAGAGAGCTGAGCTCATCTGATCCAACAACCAACCCTAGGACCACCCATCAAAAATTTGTTGAAAGAAACTCGCTAAAAGTAGCTCATCACGAGTGAAACACAGCGACATAGTGACAACATCGCTAGGCTTAGTTCAATATTGGCCATCTTTGTGAGTGAAATAACTGATAACCTCTCTGTAATCATCTATATATGGATCCCTCATCATAGAGATCAAGAGGCTGGAATTTTATAACTTATAGAGAAGTGTTGTTGGTATTCTGGTGTACATTCACAGTGTTGGGTGATTTTACTTTTCTTGAGGTGAAAGAAGGGCTTCTTAGCTAGAGGATGATGATGGGTCAGAGCTGCTCATGGTTGTAATCCTCTTGCTACTTTTTATCTGAATAAAGCTATTCTTGTTTCCTTCCATATTCTGGTGTACTTGTTTATATATGCTTGTACATGGTTAATGTACATCTGATCCTGCATTATTTATGCATTTAGATCCTTGTTTCTTGCATAGTAGTATGTTGTTGTGATTCTACAGGTCCTTTTGAAGCTGAGTAGACAAAGAGCGAGCAGCAAAAATCTATCAAGAAGGAGAGGGAATCAAGCGCAAGACTCAGGTTGGCCCTCTTGGTTCTCCTCTCATCTATTTTCATAAAAGGAATCAATAGTAGACTTTGATTGTTTGTTTCTAAGATAGCCACCCATCTTAGTGGGAATAGCAGCGTCCGTTTGGACACTATTCCCGTATAACAAAATGGTGACTCCACTGGGGAGCGACTAGATTACTTGTTAGCCTATCTATCCTTGTTTCTTTTATAAACATATAGGCAGAGCCTGAAGTCAAGCCAGCTAGCCTTCGAACTGCATTTTTCATACAAATGCAAAGTAGATCAATGCTGCTTCAGTCAATCTCTGGGTTTTTTTTATAAATTAAACAATAGATCTGCAAGCAATCTAATTGCCCTGAGTAGTGGCTTTAGTAACCTCTTAAATCACCCTTGTGTTTCTAGATACATTGATATGTACTTATTTAGCTTAAACACCTGAACTAAACTGCAAACTATGAGTGAAATCTCATTCAAAGTCTCACATTGTAACCATTGGACCTTGTCTTCAAGGCAGCCTGTATGCATCGCACTTCCCGAATGGAGTAACTGTGCTGCATACTGAGTTCACTGTGTAACAAGTGCGATGGTCAGGGAGGACTGATTTTACCCTCCGAATGTGGATTTTTCTCATTGTTTTCAGTCTTATTCAAGAGTTTTTGCTGTCTATAATCATTGTGCTTCTGCGAATACCCCCTTCTCTAGCATTATTCCACCTCCTTAGTGCAAATAACTATAAACGTTTTTATGTATTGTGTGTCATTTTTGTTCTCTTTTGCAAAAAATAACATAGTCGAACTGTCGTCTCTAGATCTGAAAGTGTCGTAGCTGTTGCCTTCAGTTTTAGAAAGCAATCCCATTGTTTTAGATAGTTGATTATACGGTTATTATTGCATGAGACTTGATTTACTAGT